>CAUYLG010051228.1:0-107257 GCA_963573385.1 Cacajao melanocephalus | reverse complement strand
AAAGAAAGAAAGAGTGAAAGAAAGAAAAAAAAAGAATGTAAGAGAGAAAGAAAGAGGAAGAGAAAGAGGGAGAGAGAACGGGATTCTTGTTCTATTGCCTAGGCTAGAATGCAGTCTAAAAATGGGTATTAAAAACCTCTTTTATGCCAATAATTGTACTTAACAATGGAGACAGGAAGGAATAAGGGATGAAAATAACAAACAAGCAACCAACCAATATTTTATTTAAACCTGTGAAATGCTATGTAATTGCTGAGGAGTGATTTACTTCCAATTATGTGGTCACTTTTAAAATAGGTGTTTTCTGATGGCATATAACCTGGCTGCCTTCAGTACATCTTAAGAACAGTTTGTTGAGAAATTGCTGAGCTCGATTTAAGGAGAAACTTTTTTCTTTTTCTATTTTTTTTTAAGACAGGGTCTCACTGTGTTGCCCAGGCTGGATTGCAGTGATCATAGCTCACTGTAATCTCCTCCCATGCTCAAGCAGTTCTCCCACATCAGCCTCCCAAGTAGCTGGGACTGTAGGCACATGCCACTGCGCCCTGCTAATTTTTGTATTGTTTTGGTAGAAATAGGGTCTTGCCATATTGCCCAGGGTGGTCTTGAACTCCTCAGCTCAAGCGATCCACCTGACTCAGCCTCCCAAAGTGCTGGGATTACAGGCGTGAGCCACCATGCTAGGCCAAGGATTAACATTTATTTGACTATTTTATTAACATCAGGCTCTTAAAATAGCACACTGTAGAAGAGAGGTAAAAGATACAGGTTTACTATTTATTAATGATTTGCTGTGTCAACAAAAAATGAACATTTAGGGATTTAGTGAGGCAGCTCAAAGAGAATTCAGAAATAGAGTTGTGGAGTCAAAGTAAAGAGTAAAAGGGCATTTCCGGATACCTGACACTGATCTAGGTGGGAAGTGGTTGATCAATTTAAGCTCTCTCTTTTTTTCTATTTTCCAGAAGTATGAGTTTCTAAACACTTTGCCTTTTATCACATATGGTACCCTTGTCTTGATTTTCAGCAGATTTAGCTTCTTTTAATCTAAATGATTTTACTGTTGGATACATATCACAGTAGCCGGAAATGATCATACTCTCCAGCAAAGCAGCTTCTAGCCATGTACAATGGTGCATACCTGTAGTTACAGCTACTCTGGAGGCTGAGGCAGGAGGATTGCTTGAACCCAGGAGTTTGAGGCTGTGGTAAGTGATGATTGTGCCTGTGAATAGCCACTACACTTCAGCCTGGGCAACACGGTAAGACTCTGTCTCTAAAAATAAATAAAATACAGCTTCTAAGAGTATTTACTAGTAAACTTGCTTTCCCAAACGAGCTTTTGAGCTAGTTCTGGAGACAGCGCTGTGCTGCCCATCATAGACCACTGTAAAGATCATTCTCTTTGCTCTTTGCCTGCTCTTGAGAACAAAGCTGGCATATGAATCGCAGCCACCTAAGTTTTCTTTTGTTCTTTATTTCTGATTACAGAGTTCTTTTTAGGATACACATGCTTTTTAGTGCATTATAGGAAAGACTTCACTGAAGTTAATAGGATTGTATTTATATTCTCATGATATTTCTAATTAAAATGATGATTGTTTATTTCAGCTATTTGTACATCTAAGAAAAATATTGTTACTGGCTTATCGTATTTGAATACTTTGGAATTTATAGAACTGTTTTTATTAGCCTTTTAAAGGATATTACATATACGTGTGTGTGTATTTTTATTAATTATATAAACGAAAACTTTTGCATTGTAATTTTTGACAAAAATTGTAGCTTCAAACTATATTCTTTGAGCAGTATGATTTTAAATTAAGAACATTAAAGTTCTTGGTTACAGATTTTAAAAAGCAGTAAAAGTGAATTGTTGAGGTTATGGTCAATTTTTTTGAAAGCAATTAATAAAATCCCTTTGAAATTAGGATTTATATATGTTTCATAATTTATAATGCTAAATTAGGTCAGTAGCATGCTGTATTTTTTATTCTCAGTTCTTTCTACATTTTAACACAGTGTGTTACATATTTGGTTTTTAATCTTTCATGTAGGAGTTTTATCTATTTATCTCTTAAGGCCCACATGAGTCCTTGCCCTCACACACGCAAACATAAAATCACTTTATCCTTATTACTGTTTATTCAATTTTCTTCTCCTTGAGGTTGCCAGAAAGACCTCTGGTCTAGCTTGACTAATATGTAGTCTGTTTCAGTTCTTCCTAACCTGCCTGTATGTTTTGATGGAACACCAGGCACTTACATAAGAATAAAAATCTATTTATTTAGGTGCCGCAAACCACGAAGGAATTGGCACCAACTTACTCATTTTTCCCCTTTTCTACTTCAGGTTTTGGGAAGAGTGTGTTCTTATGGACCATGTATTCCTTTCCTCTGGTTGGATGTAGCTTCAGGGAGAAGCTATTGTAAGAAGTTCTTCTGAACCACAGCTTCTCTGTGTAGGTCTTAATCTTTCAGGAGACTCCAAACCTGAACTGTAATGGTGTCATGTTATCTAAATGAGATAGATGTAATGATACCCAGAGCACATGGCTCAGGCTAGGATCTTTCTTGGTAACCTTTCCCTATCCAACTCTTCTTCATCAGAGCAAGACTGGCACTTCACTGGTTCCTTGAATCCAGGACTGTGAAGCCAGAAACTGAGCTTTCCTTATAGTTCTGCCTCTGCCTAAGGGCCAATTTCATAAGCGGAGGTCTGCAACAAAATAGAAGTACTTAGTGAGCTCCATTGCTTTATCTTACTTAAGAAAGACAGGTTTAATATATTAAGAATTTCTTCTGGATGTCCCCTGCTGCTGGCCCCCCGCTTTTTTTTAAAAGACATTAGAGTCTCATTATTTGGCCCAGGCTGGACTCGAATTCCTAGACTCAAGTGATCCTCCATCCTCAGCCTCCCTAGTAGCTGGGACTATGGACACAGACCACCATGGCTGGTTTTACTTTTTTTGGTTCATGGTACATTTGAAACCAAAACATACTCAATATTTAGTCATGTCAAAATTACTCTTGTCTCTGTCTCTCTCTTAATTTGGAGAAAATAGTATTTTGTGGGAAAATTTGTAATATATAGGCTGGCATTTGCTTTACTTTTCACAATCCTATAGGATTATAAAATTAGAATTTTATGAAATATCCTATACTAGGTGTAATTTTTATGTTCTGTATTTTTGCTTTTCTTTCATTTAGATCTGTCTCTTTCATCTGTTCAACAACTGTCATTAAAATAATTCTCTTCCTAGGAGAGGTGATTATTGGAAATGGATTAAAAAAAAGGTTAATGAGAAGAGATGACAGTATATATATAACCATGTGATTGCTCTGTAAAGTATGAATGAATTACACTAATAATTGAGGTTAAGCCTAGCATAGGGATGGGATTGGAATGCTAGCAGGATGGAATGGCAACTAAACGTGCAAGATGAGACCGTGTTATTGAGCATACTGAAGATAAGATCAAGAATTTACATTGGATTAGAGAGACAAGAAGTAAAACAGTCTGCCTCACAAGGGGAGCAAAGATGGTGACTAGTAGATATTTGTGGTAAAAAAGGGAGAGATGTCACCAGCAGTTGAGAGTAGAATAAGAGAAAGGATGAGTCATGGTATTGGAAATAGTTTTGATGAAAGTCATGTTAATAGTGATAGTAAAGAGAGGAAAAACAATTTAAACATGTTCATATCAACTGACTTTCAGTACGGCCTTTTGAAAAAAGTCACCTAACCTACTGCTTTTGAATGCATTGATTTTAAGTAGTTTGCCTTTGTGTATATCAGTTTTGTTAATCACAACAACAGTAAAATGAGCTGTCTATCCAAAGTTTAGATTATTATATTGATTATAACAAACATCTTTCTTTTGGTAATGAGCTTATAAAAATGAATCTAACCCCAGGAAAGGAGAAGATATTTGTCATAATGTTTTGACTTGTGTGAAATAAAACTTTTTCTGAAACACAGAAGTCCTTGACAGTTTATTTCTTTAAGATAACCAATTTTATACAGGTGAAATCTTTTAAAAATGAACATTGTAGTGGAAAAGAAGTCATAAGTCACTTTAGGGTGTGGAAAAGTGTGGAACAGGAGCATAAATATTTACTAACCAGCAATTCTGTGGGATTTCTTGAGTAACTAAAATACCACTGAAGGACCTCCCTTTCTCCTGAAGTAGGGCAGTCTTCCCACATCCAGTGAGGCCCCCAAAGTCACTATCTAGTTCCTTATGTGTATGTGTGTGCGCATGCGTTTCTGCACATCATGCATACATGTGTTTATGGCCCATGAACTAAGAGTTATTCCAAGTGTAGCTGTGCTTGTTAAGTCTTATATTTAAGTTATCTTTTGGGCATGGTTTGGCAAGAGGTTAGGTTTTTTTCCCTTTTCTGTAAATATTTAGTGAAAGCACTGCATTGTTATGCTACTGAATTTTTTTCTTATTTTTTAAAAAAGTGTTGTTTAAAAACCTTGCACGATGGTTTGCATCTGTAATTCCAGCTACTTAGGCGATTGAGGCAGGAGGCTCACCATGGCACACTTATACCTTTGTAACAAACCTGCATGTTCTGCACGTGTGTCCTGGAACCTAACAAAATTAAAAAAAAAAAAGTCTTGACTCAAATATTGTAATTTTTCTTAGAGTAAAATTTAGGGACCAAAGGCTCTATTACATGTGTGAATGTAACATGTAGAAAAATTACCTTGCATCATATATACTCTGTGGAAATTGTTTGGATGATTCAGCATATTGGAAGAGGTTGATGGGAGCCCTAACCATGAAAAATTTCAGTGTAAGATTTTAGGGTGAAAGGACCCTCGAGAGTTTTCCCAATTCTGAAACAAAAGTAAAATTCACCAGTTTTGCTTATTAACCTTTCTCTGCTTTGTAGTGTCAATAAGAAGTGTGGATGAAAATACATGGAATTAGATCAGTAGACTGCAAAATCTTGTTTAAGTTCATTAAATATAATGTCTGGAATTCTTTTCTCACAAAAGTAAATATTTTTTTTAAATTAAAATGTTATTTCTTTTATCTGATTTAAAATAGAGTTTAATCTGATATCCCTAGTTTATCTTTTTGATTAATCACAGTGGAGTCCTGCACGTGTATGTAACATTGTCAGGTTAAAAATTATTGATTTATGTGTCTTTGAAAGCATCTGACTTACAAAGGAAATTTCTAATACTTCTTTTTTGTTTGATGATTCATTATAAATAAAACTGATGGATATATTATGCAATTAAAAAACAGTATTGTCTAATCCATTTGTGTGTTTATAATGCTATATATTTTTGAATTTAAAAACAGCTATAAATTATCAGCCTGTGCCAGATTGTACTTGAATTATTTTCAGTCTGCCAAGAGTATTTCATTCTGTACTTTTAATTAAAAGACTGTATATGAAACCCAGAAAACATGAAATGTAGGATATGGAAATGACACACTTCTTTAAACCAATTAAGTGTAAAAATGCACTTTTTTGAAAAAGCAAGACAGTATCTCATGTGATATTGTCCCTATAATTTAATTTCTGTAATTTAATGGAACTCATGGCCTGTATGTGGTTTATACTTCTAATCCCAGCATTTTGGGAGGTCGAGGTGGGAGGATTGCTTGAGTTCAGGAGTTCAAGACCAGCCTGGGCAACATAGTAAAACCCCATCTCTACAAAAAGAAAAAAGTTAACGAGCATCGTGGTCCATGCTTGTAGTTCCAGCTACCTGGGAGACTGAGCCTGGGAGGTCGAGACTGTGGTGAGCTGTGATTGCACCCTGGCATTCCACCTGGGTGACAGAGTGAAACCCTGTCTTGAGTGGGGGATTGGGAGAGACAGTAATGGGACTGGGTGTGATGGTGGCTAATGCCTGTAATCTGAGCACTTGGAGAATCTGAGGTGGGTGAATCACTTGAGTCCAAGAGTTTGAGATCAGCATAGGCTGGGTGTGATGGTGGCTCATGCCTGTAATCCGAACACTTTGAGAATCTGAGGTGGGCAGGTTGCTTGAGCCCAGGAGTTTGAGATCAGCATGGCATGTGCCTGTAGTCCCAACTATTTGGGAAGCTGATATGGGAGGATCCCTTGAGCCCAGGAGGCCAAGGTTGCAGTGAGCCAAGATTGTGTCACTGCACTCCAGCCTGGGTGACAGAGCAAGAACCTGTCTCAAAAAACAAAACAAAACAAAACAAAAGGTAATGGAACTCAGTATTTGGTTCGCAATGTAACACTGTGGTATAATTTTTTTTTAAACCTTAGGAATTACATTTGAAAGTCCTTTTATAATATTCTAGTTAGAAATTCAGTGTCATTTGGAATGCATTGGTACCAGAAAAAGTTTTTATTTTCCTGTTCTCATTTCTTTCTCCAGCTTTATTGAGGTATAATTGACAAATAAAATTGTATATATTTAAGGTGTATGACATGGTGATTTGATGTATGTTTGTAATGTGAAACTTGCCGTAATGAAGTTAGCTAACACATGTATCACCTTACATAGTTACCAGTTGTGTGTGTGTGTGTGTGTGTGTGTGTGTGTGTGTGAGAGAGAGAGAGAGAGAGAGAGGGAGGGAGAGAGAATATTAGGATGTACTCTTTTAGCAAATTCCAGGTATACAGTATAGTATTATTAGCTATAGTCCTTATGCTGTACATTAGATCTCCAGAAATTATTCATCTTATACCTGAAGGTTGGTACCTTTTCACATATCCCCATTTCCCCCTACCTTCAGCCCTGGCAACCACCATTCAGCTGTCTGCTTTTATGAATTCAGCTGTTTTAGATTTCATACATAAGTGAAATCATGCAGTGTTTGTTTTTCTCTCTCTCACTTCACTTAGCATAATGCCCTTGAGAGTCATCCAATGTGTAGCAAATGGCAAAATGGCAAATGGCAGGATTTCCTTCCTTTTTTAAATGGGTGAATAATATTCCATTTTATATATATATATATATATATATATATATATATATACACATGCATACTGAATTTTCTTTATTCATTTATAGGTCTGTGGACTCTTAGGTGTTTCCATATCTTGGCTGCTGTGGATAATGCTATAGTTAACATGGAGTGTAGTTATCTTTTTGATATTCTGATTTCCTTTCCTTTTGATATATACCCAGAAGAAGCATTGCTAAAACAATGTTCTAGTTTTAATTTTTTTAGGAGCCTTCATACTGATTTCCTTAGTGGCTGTACCTAGTTTACATTCTTCACAAGAATTGCACAGGGTACCCTTTTCTCCACACCCTCACCAGTTCCTTTCTCTTGTTCTTTTCATAATAGCCATCCGATATCTCATTGTGGTTTGGATTTGCAGTTCGCTGATGATTAATGCTGTTGAACATCTTTATGTACCTGTTGGCCATTTGTATTTCTTTTTTGGAAAAATATGTATTCAGGTTTCTTACTAATTTTTAAAATTTTAGAAACAGAGTCGTGATCTTTATCCCAGGCTAGAGTGAAGTGACACAATCATAGCCCATTGCAGCCAACTCCTGGGCTTAAGCAATCATACCACCTCAGCCTCCCAAGTTAGGACTACAGGTGCATGCCACCATACCCAGCTAATTAAAAAATGTGTTTTTGTTTTGTTTGTGGGTTTTTTTTTTTTTTTGGAGATTTGGTCTTTTTATGTTGCCCAGGCTGGTCTCAAACTTTTGGCCTCATGCAGTTCTCCACCTTGGTGTCCCAGAGGCTTGGGATTTCAGGTATGAGCCATCATGGCCAGTATAGGCCATTTTAAAATCAAATAATGTGGTTTTTTTGCTATTGAGTTTTATAAACTTCTTATATATTTTGGGCATTAACCCCTCATTAGATGTATGGTTTGTAAATGTTTTCTTCCATTCCATAGATTGTCTTTTCATTTTGTTGATTGATTCCTTTGTTATATAGGTTTTTAGTTTTATGTAGTTTTGTTTATTTTTGCTTTTGTTGCACATGCTTTTGGTGTCACATCCAAAAAATTGTTGCCAAGAAAAATGTCAAGGAGCTTTTTTCATACGTTTTCTTCTAGGAGTTTTATGGTTTCAGGGTACAATGTTTAAGCCTTACTGCAGTCTTGAGTTTTCGTCTTTAGCTTCATAAGACAAAAAGCTCTTCTGGAATTGTGCCAGCTTGTTTTCTGAGTGTACAGAGGGAAACTACTTCCTACAGATGAGGAAAAGCAGGGAGAAGTTTATAGAACAGAGATGGAGAAAAGGAACTTTTAGGTGAGAGGTGGAGAGGTGTGTTCTTAGCTGAGAGGGAGATCATGAGGTGATACAGCAATACACATTAACTGTGTACTTAAGAAACTGACTACTTGAGCCATTCTGACTACTGGAGGAATTTTGACACGTACTTGAGTTAGGTGAGCAGAGAACCATACGTTTCTTTTATTTATTTAAATCTTTTTCACAGGTATTTATAAAATCTGATGTTTATGTGTGAGAGCCATTTGTAAAGATACTATATTTAACTATTAACACAAAGATCTTTTGTGTGTTTGAGTTGAACTTTAAAAGTAATTAACTTGAATAGAATTTCTGAAGATCATCTGCCTATAATAGTGATTTTGGCTTTGGCATAATTGATACTTAGCTGTTCTGACAGTGATAGGCTAACAGATTCAAGTCCCTTTGCTTGAGTCACTTTTTGGAACATGGTAATAGCATCATGTCACCATAGTGGAAGATACTCATCTTTTATTTTATTTTTTTTAATAGTGGGTGAGGGCCTTTCATTTAAGAGCTACAGTGATTTGTTAGATATATGTTTTTAAAAAAGAGGGTGATTTGAACATAGCCCTGCTTAATTTTAAGGAGTACAATTGCTTATCAAAAGACTATTTCAGTCATTTTGATTTTTATAGTATTTTGGTAAAGGTTTAAAAGGAGCATTAAAAGGCCTAACTTTATACTATTTTCGTAGAGCTTGTTTTATAGGTAGTGTATGTCTTCAGAAATCTTGGAATTCTTAGCCTATTTATTATTTTAAAATTTTGGTGAAACTGCATAGGTCAGTGGTATTTAGAATAGATTGACAAAAGCCTCCCTAATTTTTCTTACAAGCTTCTAGACTGGGCAACTCAGACTAAGTTTATTTATACTTCATTTCGTTCTACAGAGTATTTGTGGTGACTAATAATAATTGTTAACATTAGAGTGCTTACTTAATAAACTCGTTATTGAGTTGGGCACATGATCTTACATAATGCTTACATCAATCATATGATATAGGTACTACTGTTACCTATGTTTTGCTGCCGAGAAAATGACTGAAGAGTTAAGTAACTTACCAAAATTTAACATTCTGGGAGATGGAGGTAGACTGCAAACCTAGAAAGTCTTACCTTTGCTCCCTAATCTCTGCAGAGGGAAATGCAAATCAGAATAAGTGTCCGAACCAGAAGAGAAAGAAAATTTTGACTGTTCATATCTACAGCTGTTACAGCTGGACCGTGACTTTGACTCTGAATTTTCTATAGCAAAAAAAGGAAAAGGAAAAAAAAAAGGTGGGGAAGACAAACAGTGTTAGAATAGCACACATAAAACCCATTTCTTAGGAATTAATTCACAAAGTCCCTGTGTGAGCACAGAAGGAGTCTATGAGAGATTTGGGATGATTTCTTCAACATTATTCCCATATCATATGACTTTGCGATTTTAGTTAGACTGCTTCTTTTGATCTCACAAAGAAATTTTGGAATATAATGCCAAAGTGTCATTTGGTAAGAATTCTGTGAGAGATTATGATGATGTGGCCCGAGTGTGCATAGTTTGCTGTGATTCATATTTAAAATCTGGATGACTTAGGAGAATGAAATGGATGGCCTGCACATTTGCCAGTCAATCCTTGGTTTTGTGTATACTTCAGAAATCAAATGAGCAGATAATATAGTTAAGATCTTTGCTTTGAAATTGAAAACAAGGAACATAGTAGTAATTGTGTTCGTATGATTAAGCTGGCAACCGAATGGGTAATTATTTCCAGGCTAGGGGATTGTCTTACAAGCCAAAAGGGTCAATTTTTCAATTCTGTGAAATGCAGTGTAGAGATGCCAGCCTACATACAGACTGCAAAGTGATCTCTACATTTTGAGACAAGTCTTGTGTATTTTAGTAGTAACAGCACCAGTGGAGTGTTGCAGAGTTGTGAGTGCAACGTGAGAAAGCGGCAAACCTCTCTGTGTAGAAATGTCTTTGTAGAAGCAAATTGTAAAGTGAATAAGGAAAGGATCAGAGGTGGGAGGAGGATTTTTGTTTAAGGAATTGAAGAGGCGAGACTGCTTATATGCTATGAAGAAGGAACGAATGGAGAGGGAAGAATTGAAGATTAAAAAAGCAGTGATGATTGATGCTGCAAGGTAAGTTTGGTTGGACCTGGAGGGGGTGGAATTCAGATCATTGAGGGTGGCAAGTGGATCATCTTTACTGAGAAATTAGGATGTCTTTCTCTATTCACTTCCCTCATCCTCCCCACGTGGTAATGAGGAGGTTTAGCTTAGAAAAGGTGACTGAAGTTAGGATGTGAATGAAGCATGCATAACCAGACGGGAGAGGTGATTGGGACGAGCAGCAGTTCTATCCTAAACTCTGAGTAAGGCCTGCTGAAGGGGGACTAGGGGTATAAAATGGAATAAGCTAGAGAACAACAGAGAAACCGTGAATCCTAGTGAAAATAAAATGAATTCCCTTTTGCCATTTCTCCTCCAGTGGATGATTTTACTCTTAACATATGATAGCCTCTCTGCCTCAGAGCTTCCTCATCTAAGAATGCATGTGATTGAGGGCACAGGGAACCATTGGCAAGGAAGCTGGATTTGTTTTTCTCACATAGGAAGCTTATTTTAGTTGGACAGTGCATTTGAAACCCACTTGGAGTTGGTGTGTAGCGTTAAAAGCTTAAGTCCAAAGGCCTTTGGGCTCTATTGCTCTTGGGGACACATTGAAATAAAGAAATGTGGAGGGCACTCGGAGACTGGACTGTATTTATTAGCTAGAAAGGGTCACAACCTGCCAGGAAATCAGTTCTCACCTTCCCAAGGGACAGGATTTAAGGGTGTCAGTTAGGGTGGGAGAAAGAGAGCAGAGAGGAAAAATTTGTTACTATCGTGCAAAAGGCCAGTTAAGAGAATCTCAACTACTCTGGGCACCAAAGAAAAGCTTTTAGTAGATATTTGAGTTGGAGTCAGGAGCAGCAGCAGCAACAGCTAAAATAGCTTGTGCAGGACACTAGAGCTCTTCATGGGCAGAGAGTAGAAAGGTCGTGACAATGGAAGCAGTAATAGAGAGAAATTGTACAGGAAGGAAAATGATGTGCAGCTTAATATGGTGAGATACCCAGTAGAAAAAGGGGAAAAATATTTATAAGTGAATAACATGTTTTCTCAGCCATAGCCGTCCCAGGGGCTAAGAATCAAGAAATAGGGATCAAAACAATACCAGGAACTTGAAATTCCTTGAAAATCTTGGTTTAGAGTCCCGTCTGTCTAACTGTGGTGATACAGAATGCCTTGTCCCCAGAACTGCCTTGTCCTGGTGCAGGCCCTGAGTAGCTCATGCATTTCCTGTCTGGCTACTACCCCAGCAGCAATGAGCCAGGCAGGTCCCTACCTCTGGGTCCTTGACTCTGTAGTCAAGACGTCTTTCCTTTTTCTACTTCTCCTGTGGATGAATTTGCTCCTTTTGTGTAGTGGGCGCTCCTTGTCACAAGATGTACCTCATCTAAGGTGAGGGTCAGGAATCCTCATTTCCTGATGCTACTCTTAGTCTACTGTTCTGGGTAGAATTGCCTTTGGATGCTGTGCATGTGCTAGGATGGTGTATTTGTGTATATGGGGCTTGGCTGATCTTGTCTTTTGCTGTTCCTGCACTCCTTTGTATGAGAGCCCCATGACCTGGGTTACTCTATACCTCAGGTAGCAACCTGGAACCAAGGCTTGGAGTTAGGGGAAACAGTCATTCTGGCTCACAAACCCTGGGGCTGAGTCTTGACCTGCTTCCCTGCAGGGCTGGTTCTATTCTCCTTCTCCTCAAGTGGTTCTGATATTCTGGCCCTGAGGAGGTATAGAGTACCTATAGAGAAGCAGACCAGGTAGGTTCTGATATTAGTACCAAAAGAATGTGTTGGTCTCTGAAGCTTTCAGTCTTTTAACTTGCCAAAAAAGAAGGAAATGGTTTTACTGATTGGATTATTCCTGGCATCTGATATTTCTAGCTTCCTATGTGAGAAAGTGCTCTGTCAAGTCTGATTTGTGTGGATTTTTGTTACTAGTTACAATGTTTAATAGTTTCAGGAATTCATTTAACACATTCTCTTAGGTTTGCAGTTCTATCTCTCAGGTAAATCTAGCATTTAATTACACATCTCAAATTAAGAACAACAATTGTCTAGCATTTATGAAATCCTGCTGACAACTAAGTTTGCACTCCATTTGTTAACAGGCTGTCCCTGGTTGAATCTGCTTGCATCTCCTCTAACTTGTGAGTGACTTGGAAGAAACAGACTTCATCTGCTATTCATTTCTCTATTTACCATGACTAACATACACTAGGCACTCAAAAAGTTAAGATGATAGCAGTAATGAAGAGACATGGACCTTGAGTTTCAGAAACTTGTATTATAATGGACCTTCAACAGATGGCAAGTATGAGTGTGTTGTAGTGTGTATGTGTGGAAGGGAGTTTTGAAGTGAGAGTATGGAATGATGTATTAGTCAGGGTTCTCCAGAGAAGTAGACTATCTACTAGAGAGTAGACTAGAGATTGTAAGGAATTGGATTGTACAGTTATGGAGGCTAAGTCCCAGGATACGGAGACAGCAAGCTGGAGACTCAGGAGAGCTGTGGTGTCATTTTTGTCCAAGTCCAGGGACCTGAGAACCAAGAGAGCCAATAGTGTAAGTTCCAGTCTGAAAGCTGACAGGCCCAAGACCAAGAAGAGCCCAAGTTTCAGTTTGAGTCCCAAAGCAGGAAAAGACTGATACTCCATCTCAAGTAGTCAGACAAGTGGAATTCTGTCTTTCTTGCGGCAGGGTCAGCCTTTTTGATCTCTTCAGCCCTTCAGCTGATTGGATAAGGGCCACTCACATTAAGGAGGGCAGTTTTCTTTACTCAGCCTTCCAATTCAGCTGTTTATCTCATCAAAAAACACCTTCCCAGACACACTTGGAGTAATGTTTGACCAAATGTCTGAGCACCTTGTGCCTCAGTCAAGTTGATACATAAAATTAATCATCACAGATGGTTTACACTTCTAAAACAATTTTATATAGTAAGAAGCAACATAGTAAATCCTCACTTAAGTTGTTGATAGTTTCTTTGAAACTGCAACTTTAAGAGAAATGATGTACAGCAAGTCCTTGAATTACATTGTTTTAACACTGATGAGGAAAAAAATTGGTTTCGTTATATATGGTTTTGCTTAAAGTCAGTTTCCGGGAACCTATCAAAGACATTACTGTATAATAATTTTAAAGCATCATGAAATAACTGAATAAGAACTTGTAAATTGCTGAATTATGAATAATTCTCCTGGTTTCCAGTATTATTTTTATTAGAAGTTGACATGGTACATGCTGTTTAAAATATGACTCAGGCTGGTTCAAGTGCAGTGTGGTGTTTACAATTAACTGATCACAGCCAGTTACGGATTTCTTTATTCCTTCTCTACTCCCAGTGCTTCACTTGACTAGCTATAGATGTGTATGTGTGTATGTATGTGTGTATATATATATGTATGTAATAAAATATGATCCAGATGTTAACAAACTTGACTCTTCTTACTGACTGAATCATTATTGTGCAGAAACCCTTTGACACAATGGAAAAAAAAATACTGTTAGTGTAAGAAAGGAGTCAAATAGTTATAAGACTGGACAGTTGATTTAAAAATTATTTTTAAAGCACAGTAGCTATGAATTACTGTGCTGTTGTATGTCTCTATATGTGGTGCTGATTTCTGATCTTGGATTATGTTTAAAACCGGTGGCAGTCTGTAAATGCCAACAATTACTATCTTTTGATACCCTTTTAAGTTATGAAACTCATATTGTTGAACAAATAGTTGAATTCGTTAAGAAAACGATTTTTTGTCTCTCTCTTTGTTTTCCCCCTTCCTCTTCTCTTTCCGTTTCCCAATCCCCTTCCTTTCCTGAAAGGTCTTTCTGTCAAATGAACAGAGTGACAGGTCTCTTCCCCAGGCTGGAGTGCAGTGGCGAGGTCATGGTTCACTGCATCCTGGCTCAGTCGATCCTCCTATCTCTGTCTCCTAAGAACCTGGGACTACAGGCACGCATCACCTTGCCTGGCTAATTTTTTTTTTGTATTTTTTGTAGAGATGGAGTTTCTCCATGTTGCCCAGGCTGGTCTTGAACTGGGCTAAAGTGATCTTCCTGCCTCAGAGGCGCCACCCAAAGTGCTGGGATTACAGGTATGAGCCATCGAGCCCAGCCTGAGAAAATGATTTTCAGTGTCTGTATTCCTTCATATGTGTGTTCCATAATTTATTCCTAGAATTCTTTGCTTTTTAAAATAATGATACACTGGATATTATTATTTATAAATATTCTGGGTAGTTCTTATTATTTCTTTACAACACATGCTGCATAGGTAATAAATTAATGGAGTAATGTCAAACAGTATCCATTTTTTTGAAGAGTTTTGATAAATATTACCTAATTGCCCTTAAATATTCACTCTATAAAATCAATAATAATTACGGCTAACTTGTTTTGAGTGCTGGTCAGGACCTGAGCTGTATGTGGACTATTCAATGTAATCCTCAAAATAACTTTTGAGGAAGCTGTTATTAATGTCCCCATCAGGAAATATCTGAATGCCTACTGTGTGTAAAGCATCGTATTAGGCAGTGGGACTATAGTAATGAGCAAACAACCATTGTTGATGCCAACATTCTAGGGGAAAGAGGGAGGGTTAACAGTTACTGTCTGTTTAATTGTGATTGTGGGAAAGGTTATGAAAGGGAAATTTGGACTGCTCTGGAAATATATCACACAGGGTAAGAGAAGTGGTGGTAAGAGAGAAATTATCTTCGTATAGACACCTTAGTAGCTTAAATGGAGTAGCCAAGGTAAAAGAATGTGTTTTAGGCAGAGACGGCAGCATATGTGAAGGCATTGAGGTGGCTAAGAGGTGGACATGTCGTAGAAGCTGAAATAGACCGTTTGTGACTGGAATCCTGAGGTGTCTGCAGTAGATTGACTCAAGATGAGGCTGGGCCTAGATCAAATCCTACATTGTCTTTCTGGCCACATTAAGGATTTAGTCCTTCCTAACTGCAGTAAGAAGCCTTTGGAGTGTTTTAGGGGAGGATCCGTAAGATGATTTCTGTTTTAGAAAGAATCCTTTATCTGCTGTGTGGACAGTGGATTTGTAAAGTATGAGATTTTCTATTGCTCTATAGTTTCAGCAACCTTATTGTCAGTTTTATAGGTAGAGAAGCTTAAAATTTTTAATTAAAAAGAAACAAAACTGAAAAAGAAATCCATAATCATAGGCTGGGAGCGAGAGTTGAAAGAAGTGGCTTGGGAGGAGAAGGAAAGAATGTTTAAAAACTTAGAAGTCAGAGAATGCCCATTTTTTTTTGTCACAGTGTTTGGAAAAGTTAAGTTTGTATTTGAAATAGAATATATGTTGCCCAGCAGATCCTGATTCATTAAAAATTTGAATTTGAACTTCTTTCTGTTCATGTTAATGCTTGTCTCCATCTCATCTGATTTCCAGAGACCACATATCTGAGAGGATGTCACTTAAGGGACTTTACTGAATGATACCAAGGGCTTTGTAGATTGATAAGGCATAATGTGGGGGAGAAAAGTAGAGATAAAAAGTTTTTTAAAAATTTCTATTTCTTTTTATCTGGCTTGTGATGCCAGTGAAAGTAAGGCAGCTATCTGGCATATGCACAGTTTGGTTGTCGGACAGCCTTCATGATTTCCCATTATATATTTCATTTAGACAGCTCCTTTAGTAACTTAGGTACATCCTACTTTACCCTGCCAAGACACAGTAAACTACTTAGAATTGTAGTTCTATTTAAAAAACATACTTCATTTATTCTAATTTTTGATTTTAAATTTAAACAAACCTTTTAAAGTTGAATACTAGAAAACCAGAGTTGTGCTGCTCTTAAGTTAAAAATTTTTGACCAAAAAAATTCTAATATATAAACTAAGGAGGGGTTAATTTACATTATTATAGAATTCCCTTTCATTTATCTTCTTTGAATCTTTCTGTGTCTTCAGAAGGGAAAAGAGCTAGAAAGTTTGTAAATGTTAATATGTTTTATAATGCTTTCTACCTGCTAAAATGTTTGAATCTTAGAGTGGGATCCTGACGGAGACTTGTGTGTTCAAATGATCATGCTACTTTTTCCTTTGTACTTAGAATTAAGCTTGAGTGCAGCAAATGTATAAAATCACAAGTCGACAGTGTGGGTTGTATTTTGAAGTCTTTAGTAGTTATTTTATATTTTATAAAAAATAAAATAGGAAGTTATTCAAGATATCTCAGGATACTACTTTACATTGTGAGCATTTGTACTTATGTGAAATTTTTATTTTTGATGTCGCTTGTGATTTTGAGACTATTTTCTAAACAAAGATTGTCAAAGACAGATTTTTCATATTAATATTTTAACAGGATAATTTTTGTGCCTGCTTTAAGGAAGAGGAAAAGAGTTTATTTTTCTCTCATTCTTCAAAAACAAAAAATAAAAAACAAAAAAATAAAACTGAGCTAATGTAAGCAGTTACAGTATTCTAGGAAAACAAAGGCTTTCATGTACATGCTTCTGATAGTAGACGGTGTGACCATATCATGTGTGCATTCTTAATAATGTCTGACATTATCAGATTGATTAACTCAGCATGGATCCTAATCAGATTTAACTATGGTTGGCATATGTACACTAGAAGAATAGTAATATGGTGGGATAATAAAATCAGTCTTTTAAGAAGCTACATTAAATTACAAAACTAAAAAAAAGTCAGAAGTGTTCATTATTTCACAATGACATATAAAACTATTGTATTCACACAGTGGCTTTCTCAGATCCTTGCTGACTTACATTTTCAAAGATCAGCTACTGCCAGACATTAGACATGCTGATAACAAGATTTTCATTTGATAATTTGATGGTGTAGGTTTCAGGCAGTTATGATTTCCTGCAGGCTTCAAAGATCAACATTTGTGTCTACATATTGTATTTACTATGTAAACCTCATAGACTATCCAACCCTAAGAACTAGAGCCAAAACCACTGCTTACTTTTTCTGGGATCAACGTAATAGATCATTGCAAAGTAATCATTTCTCCTTTTTTTTTTAAACATGATCATGAAAAGTTAATAAATGATAAGAAAGAGCCCTAAATTAGGGGGCTATGAATTAATTATTCTATTAACTGTTACCTGGGCCTTAAGATTTAATTAGATTCAGTCACTAAATGTTTAGTGAATGCTTACTATGTGAAGGCTGTTCTGGGCTCTAGGGGTATATTAGTGACCAAACAGTAAAGATATTGGTGCCATTTAAAACACTTTTTTGATGTGCTGAGAATCCCTATTGAGGACAACAGTCAATAATTAATTATGTAAGCTTCGAGGACTAGTTTCCAGACTAGTGAGAAATAGGCATGACAAAAACAGTCTCAGATGTGTTGTATAAATTCTTTGCACAGTATTTTTCTCTTCCTGTGTGTGATACCCATTTTAGTCAGTGTTCTAAAGCTATTAAGCTAATAAAACTCAAGTGAATAGTCAAATATCTAGTCAGCTTATGATTTAGGATAAGGTAACAAAAATAGCTGATAAATGAGTGGAAAAGGTATGCAAATAGTATGGATCAGTTGTCACCTTCTGGGAAAAGAATAACTGCATTTCAGAGAGCAGTTTTCTAAATCGACATGCATCAGTATAGTTAGATACCTTGCATATTAACATATAATTATGTGTGTATGAAAAACAATATATGTTAAGTTTTTCGTATTGCTGAAGATTTCTAATTAGTACACTGTCATTACTAGTTTGACTAGTTTACTGAATCCAGAAAATTAAGATACATGTTTAATTTAGAACAAACTAACGATTGCTGCCTTTTTATGGTATGTTAGCCCCTAATAGGTCTTCATTGTAAGACAATATAATTTCTAAAGGTTTGGTTAGTGCTTGAATTTTGAAATTAGATAACTCTTTAAATTGTAATCTTGCATAAGAGTAAAAATATTACAGATTCCAGAATAATGACTTTGAGGAGTTTTCAGCACCAGTAAAGAGGTGCTTACAATAAACATATCTATTTAACTATCATTGTAGCTTTATTTTAATTTATAAAATATCTAGGATATGTTGTGGATTCACAGAAGTATTTGTTGAATTGAATTAAATGTATGCTTCCTAATGTAGCTTTCAAAAGGTATTGAGCAGTCCTGTAATTACATTACATTATAAACTAATAAAATGAGAAGTATTAATGAAATTTGAAGCCAATTTAGAATAATAAAAATAATTGATTCGTGGTAGAATTCAGCAATAAATTTTGCATAAGCACATTATAAAAACCTAAATTGCCAAACCCCAGCAGTAAAAAACCAGTGATAGCAAATATTAGATGTGATTTATGACTTACTGATAGTATTAGGATAACAGTCACATGTTCATTTTCCAGTTTTTTTGAATAATTTGATAACTTTAAAAATATACTAAATTATTCTTTACTGTTATTGGAACTTATTTTACTGATCAGGTCTTGAGACATTGTGTAATGTTTTAAAGGTGAAAAGTTAGATAGAATAATCTTACCATGTACTTTTTTTTTTTTTGGTTATAAATGTGGTGTTAAAATAGCTGCTACTGTTTATAATTGTACCATTCTTTAATTTTCAGGTAATAAATGAACAGATTTGGCTTGTTAGTTGAGGCGTGATTTCAGGGAATGCTTACTCTGCTTTCTTTAGCATGTTAAAAAATGAACATGAGATCTACCAAAGGAAGGAGAAAGGAAAAAAAACCTTTATTTTCCAAGTTAACAATCTTCAGTTTTGGGAAACTTAGCTTCTGGGGAAACTGAAAACACACACTAGGCTGAAGGGAAGGAAAGAGCAGCGTTTAAGCTTTCCAGGGTCTGTCTTACATATTCATCAGATTTGGGGAATGTCTGTGAATGTTTACAGGGAAAGTCAAGTGCGTGTTCAGATACAACATTAGTATAACACACATTCCAATTCATTTTGGGGTGGGGTTTTAACATTAAGATGAAGAGGAACTTGGCTCTACATCAACAGATGAACTATAGGGCACAAAGATGTTTTATGTGCCGTCTCTGTAAGCCAGCTGGAACCAGCGTAGGGTCTATAGTTGCTTATCAGGAGGGAGCATTTGTAAAGCTGGTGTCTTGTCCAGTCAGTGCTATTGGCTGGACCCCCAAGGTGGGTGTGTTCCTGTCAGCTAGTGTCATGTGGTCTACCAGAGTCAGTTGGATAATGTTTTCCTAGAATGAGCTTCTGTTTAACTGCAGGGAAGAACACCTTATGGCAATGAAGAAATCTTATAGTAGTTAGCAATGTAGGCCTACACAACCAAACTCTTTTCCCTGATACGGCCACTTAATTTTCTCTGGTGGTCTCTCTCATCTTAGCCACAGAGCCCATCTTGTCTGTCATCTGGAGTTACATTGTTAACAAGTACTTTTGTTACCATTCACCAGTGCTTATGATCAATTAATAGTAGACATTGTCTCTCATTCACTTATTAGAAGGCCATAATGCAAATAAGCACGGGAGAGAAAACACATTTGACTTACCACATTAAGGTTCAAATTACTGATACCACATTCTTTTTTGAGGAGGCTTTAATAGAGAAGAAAACACTATAGGCTAGGATGGGACTTGTAGCAAAGGTAGGCTGTGGGTACCAAAGATAAATAACCTATAATAACTTCTTTTGGGAAGTGTTTTTATTAACCCTTTTCTCTGTGACTCTTTTTTGGTATTCAGAATTGTACCCGTTAAGTATAATTTGTTAGAGGTGAGAGTTTTGTGAGCACTAATATTCTTTGGGAAACAAATGTTGAGTGTGTGCCATCATGTTTCTTCCCCCCACAGAGAAGTGCTGACATGGATCAGAATCATGCTGGTGCTGCTTTGGGAAGTTTTGAGGAATTATGAATGGTACTGGAGGTGGGCACACAATCTCTTTGGTCCTTCTTTTTCACATGTTGCCTTCTTTTTTCCCATCTGTAGCTGGCAGTTGACAGTGTTGAGGTTGCCCTTTACTTGGGAAGCCCTACTGACCCAATAGCAACCCTGACGACTAAGTTGTCTTATTCATTCAGAAATGGTCATCAGAAATGGTGCCTTCTTTTGGTGGCATTTGCCATAATTGTCCTAATAACAGTGCTTGTCACAAAACCCAATGCTTGGGCTCAGAAAATATTTATTGAATAAAGGAATAAGTACTGGAGTCTAGCCTCTATGTTTCTTACTCACTTCTATTTTTACTGATTATGCTTTTTTCCGTGAATGTTGCCTTCTCTCGTGTTTCGCATTCATTGCCTTCACTCTTTTCTTAGAGAATATCTTAGTTTGGGCTGCTGTAACAGAGTAAGTCTGGGTGGCTTAAACAACATTTGCTTCTCACAGTTCTGGAGACAGGGAATTTCAAGATCAAGGTGCTGGCAGACGTAGTGTCTGGTGACAGTACTGTTCCTGGTTTGCAGACAGCAGTCTTCTCATTGTGTCCTCACTTGCTGGAGACAATGACTTAATTTTCTCAGAGACAAGATGGGCTCTGTGGCTAAGATGAGAGAGACCACCAGAGAAAATTAAGTCTTTGTCTTTCTTTTTTGAAACTTTCTTTCAAAAAAGAAAGACCTTGCGTCTCTTCCTCTTTTATAATGGCATTAATCCCATCATGAGGGACCCACCCTTACGACCTAATCTAACCTCAGTTACCTTCAAATGGCCTCACCTCAATTCTATAACATTGGGGACTTGAATTGCAATATATGAATTTTAGGGATACAAATATTCAGTCCATAGCAGAGGTTACACTTAGTTGGTGAGGAAGAATTTTTAGATTTCATGTTTGTTTTAGATACAACTACTTAAATACATGGCAATGTTTGTATAATATAAAAAATACAATCGTAGTTCCATAGTCATAAAGCTAAAAACTTTATAAAGAAATAACATAGGGCTCTACGGTTTATGCCTGTAATACCAGCACTTTGAGAGACTGAAACAGAAGGATTGCTTGAAGCCAGGAGCTTGAGACTAACCTGGGCAACAAAATAAAATGAAATATAATAAATTAGTTGGGCCCAAAGGCATGTGCCTGTAATTCCAGCTATCCTAGGATCTTGAGGTGGGAGGATTGGCAGAGCCCAGGAATTCTAGGCTGCAGTAAGCTGTGATGGCACTACTGCACTCCAGCCTGAGTGATAGAGCAAGGTGCTGTCTCAAAAAAAAAGAAGAAGAAGAAGAAACATGTTTTTTTTAAACATTCTTTCATTTGGTTTTATGTTAATGTTAAGAAAAAATAGTCTTATAAATAGAAAATGCTATTTCTGAGAATTTCATTAGCAAAAATATCAGAAATCTATTAAATCTCTTAGACATACAAAATACAAAATAGTTTGAATTATTATTGAAGAGGATGTATGCCAGATTTTCAAGAGTGGGTTTATTGTTTGTTTATGAAATGAAACGTCAACTGCCATTTATAGAATACTTTCTTTGTGCCACAGAGAGTTTTGAATGCAATTTTAATCTGGTCCTCAAAATCATCTTAAAAGATTGGAAGGTTAACTACATTTTGCAGATGAAACTTGACTTTCGGCATTTGGTCACTTACTCTCAAAGCTTTATAACTAGCAAGGGGCAAGGGCTGAGACTTGAACTCATCTCCCTCTTATTCCAAAGCCCAGCCCTTTCCTCTCTCATATATTAAATTCCCATTGCCCTGTATGGAAGGCTACATTGCAGTGAATACAATTAGAAAATAATATCAGTATTGGAGCCTCTGGGAAGTTTTGTTTTGCTACGTTGCATTTTGTGAGCTTTCATCCAGGTCTCTCCATATTCCCTGTATAGTTGGACCTGGATGAGTGTTTATTATTAATATAATGAATACATATAGCCATTGCTTTAATGACACAGTCTTACCTGCTAATAAAATTGTGTGTCAGTTTCTGTCTTCCTATGCATGATTTTTCTTGCTGTTCTCTCAGCAGATTATGAGTTTTAATAAAAGCAAAGCACACACACAAAATTCTTGTGTTGGTAGCTGATAAATTTAATAGGACATTTTAGGAGACAATATCTCAGCATGTTTGAATTCACTTTATCTGAGTTGAAAATAAAATTACTTTGTATGCTTTAGAGTAATATTACATTTGATTGTCCTGTGCTTTCTATTCTGCAGTTTGAAATTTAGAGCTTTTCTTCTTTCAGGATAAAATTTCTATTTTGATATGCCAACAAAATGATGTAAAAACTGAAAGTTTAAAAAATACTGTCAGTATATTGTCAAAACTAGAGAATATGAAATAAACTTGGTTCAACTTATTATACTAGACACATGTTACATAGTCTTTTATAGAAGCCAGAGCAAAAAACCCTCAGTGAATTAATTTGGAATGAACTAGGTTAATTTGTAGAGAAAAGGCTCTGGTCAGGGTGAGATTTGGAGATATAAGATATAATAGTAACATAAACCTATCAAAACAAGCAGAAATTGGAGAGCACCAAAGTTCATTTAAAAAAATCAGACTGAGTGATAATATAATGATAACTTTAAGAAATGGATAGAAACTAAAGCTGAGCCCCAGTGACTCCAGAGATAGTCTTTAAACTGTTAGGACAGCTAGAACAGGTTGGTTTTGTGATTAAAACTCTTACCTAAGGAGAAGTTGATATGCGCTTCTTTCCTGCATTTGCTCCTGTAAGTTCAGGTTACTAGGTGATGTTCCAAAGTGCCCTGAAGGCAACCAGTAAAAAGCAAATTTTTTTTCTAGAAAATTTGGAACTTGGTGACTCTGCAGATGAAACTCAGTCTCTGAAAAGCACTCACTTGCTTTCAAGATTTATAGCAAGGAGGGAAGAGTTGAAACATGAACCCACCTACATCTTACTCTAAAACTCATGCTGTTTCCTCTGTATTGTGTGAGGTCAAAACAAATGCCATATCATACATGTATGCAAGATTTTAGAAATTTAGACCAGTGGTTCCCTGACCAAGCATGGTGGTTCACACCTGTAATCCCAGCACTTTGGGAGGCCAAGGTGGGATCGCTTGAGCTCAGTAGTTAGAGCCTGGGCAACATAATGAGGCCCCCATCTCTATAGAAAAATTAAAAATTAGCTGGACATGGTGGCACACGCCTATAGTATCAGCAGATGTGTGCCACTACACCCAGGTAATTATTTAACTTTTTGAGGTGGAGGATCGCTTGAGCCTGGGAAATCAAGGATGCAGTACCCATGATCACACCACTGCAGTCCAGCTTGGGTGACAGAGCAAGACCTTGTTTCAAAACAAAACAAAACTAAAACATTCTCAAAAGTGTGATCTCCAGAGGCCACTTGGGAGTTTGTTAGAAATGCAGATTAGCAGGCTCCATCTCACACCTACTGAGAAACAAACTCTGGGGTGGGGCCAACAGTGTTTAAAGGCCCTGTCCTTGATTCTGATATGTGCACAAGTTTGAGAACCACTGCTTTTTAGAGACTTTTGCAGTTTGAAAAAGAATATGGATAAGAGGGCCTCTGAACAATTTATTTTCCTACATAGAGCAATTTGGCCATGTTAGGAATAAACCCATTTTGTGAGTAACTGATTATTATTTAGATATAGTCTAACTTAATGTTTTTACTCCAGTTCCAATCTCCTGTAGAGATTTTTTTTTAAACTACTAAATTTGGTCAAAATTTGACTTGTCTATATACTTTTTAAAAAACTATATAACATTTCTATTCTAGACTTAGCCATGTTGAGGGAAGTAAAATTTGGGTAAGTACTGCATAATATTTATATTATTAAAGATACTTTTTTTTAACTTAAAGAGAAGTCACAGTATTTAATATTAATAAATTTATGGGATTTAAAAAAATATAAACAATCTTTTTTTCACCTTATTTGAGCTCACAAAATATTTGGATAGTTATCATGAGAGTTTGGTAAAATAATGTAAGGTGATGTTATTCTTTCCCAGTGTTTTCATTAATTCTTCGTAAAGAATCTTTGTTTGCGGAGCACTCCCCAAAGCAACTTGGAAATATGTCCTGGGCTACAGTTCTTCTTCTTTCTTCTTTCTTTCTTCTTTCTTCTTTCTTCTTCCTTCTTTCTTCATCCTTCTTTTGCTCAGAATGGCTTTGGGGCTATTTGGAGTCTTTTGTGGATCCATACACATTTTAGGATTACTTTTTCTATTTCTCTGGAGAATATCATTGGTATTTTGATAGAGAATGCATTTAATCTGTAGATTTCTTTCGATAGTATGGACATTTTAACAGTATTGATTCTTCCAGTCCTTGAACACAGAGTATGTTTTGTGTGTGTGTGTGTCCTCTTCAGTTTCTTTCACCAGTGTTTTATAGTTTTCATTGTAGAGAGCTTTCACTTCTTTGATTAAGCTAGTTCCTAGGTATTTAATTTTATCTGTTGCTATTGTAATAGGATTACACTTTTGATTTCTTTTTTGGATTGTTTGCTGTGGCATATGGAAATGCTTTCATAGTGGTGAAAGTGGATATCCTTGTTACGTTCCAGATCTTAGAGGAAAGGCTTTCAGTTTTTCCCCATTTAGTATGATACTAACTGTGGGTGTGTCATGTATAGCTTATATTATGTTGAGGTATGTTCCTTCTGTACCCAGTATTTTGATGGTTTTTATCATGAAGGGATGTTGAATTTTATCAAATGCTTTTTCAGCAATGATCATACGGTTTTTGTCCTTGATTCTGTTGATATTATGTATCACACTGATTGATTTGCGTATATTGAACTATCTTTGCATCCCTGGGATAAATTTCACTTTGTTATAATAAATGATCTTTTAAAATGTGTTGTTTAATTTGTTTCCCTAGTATTTTTTTTGAGGATTTTTGCATTAGTGATCATCAAGGATATTGGCTTGTAGTTTGCATTTTCTTGGTGTGTCTTTGGTTTTGACATCAGGGTGATAATGTCCTCATAGAATGAATTGGGAAGTATATGATTCTCTTCTCTTTTTTGGAACAGTTTGAGTGGGATTGATACTAATTCTTTAATTGTTCGATGAAATTCATCATTGAAGCCATCAGGTTCCGGGATTTTCTTTACCGGGAGACTTTTTATTATGGATTTGATGTCATTAGTTGTTATTGGTCTGATCAGGTTTTGGATTTCTTCATGGTTCAATTTTGGTAGGTTGTATGTGTCTAGGAAATCATCTGTTTCTTACTAATCTTTCAGCTCTATTGGCATGTCCTTGCTCATAGTGCCTCTAGTGATCCTTTGGATTTCTGAAGTGCTGGTTGTAATGTCTCTTTTTTTTTACATCTCTGATTTTATTTATTTGGGTGTTCTCACTTTTTCTCTTAGTTCATCTGGCTAAAGTCTTGTCAGTTTTATTTCTCTTTTCTAAAAACACCCTGTTTTGTTGCTCTCATATTTTCTTTGTTTTGATTTCATTTATTTCTGCTCTGATCTTTATAGTTTCTTTTCTTCTACTAACTTTGGGTTTGGTTTGCTCTTTTCTGCTTTTTAAAAATGCATCATTAGATTGTTTATCTGAAGTTTTTCTTTTTTGATGTGGGCACTTGGAAGTATAAACTTCTGTCTTAGTACTGCTTTTGCTATATCCTGTAGGTTTTGCTATGTTGTGTTTCCATTATCATTTGTCCCAAGAAATTCTTCAGTTTCCTTATTTTTTGTTTTTTGAGACAAAGTCTTGCACTGTCGCCTTGGCTGTAGTGCAGTGGTGCCATCTCAGCTCACTGCAACCTTTGCCTCCCAGTTCAAGCGATTCTCCTGCCTCAGCCTCCCAAATAGCTGGGATTACAGGTGCTTGCCACCATGCCCAGCTAATTTTTTGAAATTTTAGTAGAAACAGGGTTTCACTATGTTGGCCAGGCTGGTCTCAAACTCCTGACCTTGTGATCTCCCCGCCTTGGCCTCCCAAATTGCTGGGATTACAGACATGAGCCACTGCGCCCGGCCCAGTTTCCTTCTTAATTTCTTCATTGACCCACTGGTGAGCATATGGTTTAATTTGCATGTGTTTGTATAGTTTTGAAAATTCTTATTGAGCTCTAGTTTTATTCCATTCTGGCTAGAAAAGATACTTGGCATTTTTTGAGTTTTTAAAAATGTTTTGAGACTTGTTTTGTAGCCTAACATATAGGCTATTCTTGAGAATGATTCATTTGCTGAGGAGAAAAATGTGTATTTTGCAGCTGTGGGACAAAATGTTCTGTAAGTATCTATTAGGTCCATTTTGTCTACAGTGCAAATGAAGTCTGATTTTTCTTTGTTGACTTTCTAGATGATCTGTCCAGTGCTGAAACTGGGATGTTGAAGTCTTCAGCTACTATTGCTTTGGAATCTCTCTCTTTAGGTCAACAATATTTGCTCTATATATCTGGGTGCTCCAGTTTTGGGTGCACATATATTTATGTTATATCCTCTTGCTGAATTGACCCCTTTATCATTATATTATGACCTTCATTATCTCTTTATAACTTTTTTTCCTGAAATCTATTTTGTCTGTATAGCTGCTCCTGCTTTTTAGCTGGTATTCTTTGCACACATATAAGGAAAAAAAAAAACTTTTTTGAGCGAAAGCAGTTTAACACTTAATAACTTACAGAAATAATTTTTCAAATGTGATGTATGAATAGGAAGTAGCATACAAAAGCAAATTGTGCTGTCCCTCCCCAAAGAATACAGATTCTGTCTTCACACCACATGGCTGCTGTTGGGGCATATGGGAGGGGTGGCATTGGCAGTTCAAGGCTGTCCTACCCTCTTCCGTGTCTCTCTTAGCAATGTGAAGTTAAAACCTGGTACTGTTACCACTCACCTGATATTTAGTTCTCATGAAGTTGCTTTTTTATGTAGATAGTTGTCAAATGTGATGTACCTGCAGGGAGGACAATTGGTGGAGGCTTCTATTTGGCCAGCTTGCTCCTCCTCATTTGTAAATATTTCAATAGGTACCTGTGATTTGTTTTGAAATATAGTAATTGGAGAAAGGGCAATGAGAGTTAACAAATAGGGCTAAAGTGGAAACATGGTCAATCTTGAGTTGATTATTGTTACAGCTGAATGAGTGTCTTATAAAGGTCTGTTACGCTTTTCTTTCTAAGAGTATGCTTGCAATCTTTTATAATTTAAAGTTGGAAAAAACCAACGTTGCTAGCTCAGTACAGTACTCACACAGTGACGGTTTGTTACTTTAGCTGGCATTCTTTGCACACATATCTTATAATGTAAAGAGAAAACTTTTCTGAGCAAAAGCAATTTGACACTTTACAATTTCCAGATACAATTTTTCAAATATGATACATGAATAGGAAGTAGCAAACAAAAGCAGATGAGGAGGAAATACTGTTTAAAATGTCACTTTAAAATACTATATACTGTGTTACCATAAATAGAATGTGTTTCTAGATCCATACTACATTTTAAACATCTTTTCTGATTATTTTTGTTTCTTTTTTTTATACTTTTAAAAAGGTACACACATTAGCTGAACACCAGGAATTTTAAATCCATGCTATTTAGTTTTAAATGTTCAAGTACTTAGTTGAACTTAAGTTACGAAATTGTAAAGGAATGATGTATACCAGTGACATTACATGAAAGCTTTTTATAATTGAGTTGTGAGAAATTTTAAATTTCTACTATAGGAACAGAATGGTTCTAAAAAGTTATTTTTCTTACAGTGATATAATTTAAAAAATAGGAGCACACTTTCTCATAAAAAACTGATAGACTGTTTCTCTGAAGGTGTATGTGTGCATGCCAAATTGGCTAAAGAGGACTAATTTAAAACATTTCTAAGGGGAAATTTGAGTTAACACAAGGGTAGATATATTTTAAGCCAATAATTAAACCACTCAATAATGTGGTTTTGAAAAGTGGCTTTTAGGAATATGTATGTATGTATGTGTCTACATACGAGCACATGCCTACATATATGTGTATACACACAAGCGCAAGCAAGTTATGTGTTTACCCTGCTAAGTGGTTAGATTGGTAACTATGAGGTAGCAGCTGCCGTATCTTATCTTGTTAGTTCAGTAAAACAAGTGAGGAGGCACTTAAATTAGTTTGTGGGCCATTCTTGAAGCTAGTAGCTGCATAGGGTCCAAGGCTTGCTGTCTCTGCTAGTCTAGATCAGTGTTTCTGAGACTGTAATGTATGTAAAAATCACCTGGAGGTCTTGTTAAAAGTGTAGACCTTGTTTTAGTAGATCTGGGATGGGGCCTAAGATTCTAACAAGCTCCAAGGTGATGCCAGTGTAGGTTTGAGGACCCCTCTTATTATTAATTTTTTTTTAACTAGGGACTTGCATTGTTGCCTAGGCTGGTCTCCAACTCTTGCGTTCAACTGATCCTCCCACTTCAGCTTCTTGAATAGCTGGGATTATAGGAGCACATGACCAATTAAGGTCCAGGTCTTTGAACAAGCCTATCATAGTACTGATTTAGAATTGAAAATCTCAGATAAACTATGGTTATAGGTAATACATTATTCTGACTTTAAAATACATCAATTTTTTTTTTTTTTTTTTTTTTGGATTTAAAAAGTGTTTGTGACCAGGCATGGTGGTTTTCACCTGTAATCCCGGTACTTTGGGAGGCCAAAGTGGGAGGGTTGCTTCATTCTAGGAGTTCAAGATCAACCTGGGCAACATAGCAAGACCTTGTCTCTTAAAAAAAAAAAAAAAGCCAGGCATAGTGGCATGTACCTGTAGTCTCAGCTGCTTGGGAGGCTGAGGTGGGAAGGTCGCTGGAGCCTGGGAGTTTGAGGCTGCAGTCAGCTATGATCAATGCAGTGCACTCCAGCCTGAGGGACAAAAGCAAGACCCTTAAAAAGTTAGCTTAGGCTGCTTCTAACCTATAAAATATCTTTTGCTGACTAGATGCAGATGCTCCTTGGGGTAGATGCATAGCTTGGCCACATAACGGGCTTTTCCTAGGTAGAACCATGCACAAAAAGTGGTTGAATTTCAGACCTTACTCCCTGGCTGCAAGCTTCTGTGCAGTATACAAACTCAAAAATGACTGGTTGGTCTTTCCTTTGTTTAACATCTGGGCACAAAGATGTAGAAAAGTAGGAAAAAAACATTTAAAATTATTATAGTGATAACAACTGCTTAAAAGATATATAAGCAAAGCAAGAAATCTTTACCTGTCTTTCATATGTTGTAATAAGGTTTTTGTTCACAATTTTAATGTTATTTTAAAAATTAATATTGTGTTACTCAGGTTTAATAAAACGCTGAGGCCATATACAAGCAACATACTACTATGTTCACTTAGAAAATAGCCACCTCCACAGATTTAACAATCTAGGGCAGTGGTTTCCAAATTTGTGGTATTGGGCAAAATGAGAAAAATAAAACGGTGTAACCAGGCTTTTGTATTTATTAATTCATTCTGTTTAAGGGGCAAATTTTTTTTTTTGAGATAGGGTCACTTTGTTGCCCAGGCTGGACTACAGTGGCAGGATCATGGCTCACTACAACCTCCATCTCCTGGTTTCAAGTGAGTCTCTCATCTCAGCCTCCTGCACCACCATGCCCAACTAATTTTTGTGTTTTTAGTAGAGATGGGGTTTTTCCATGTTGCCTAGACTGCTCAAACTCCTGGGCTCAAGCAGTCCTGCCTCTGCCTCCCAGGGTTCTGGGATTATAGACGTGAGCCACTACATCCAGCTTAAGGGACAACTCTTTATTCATTGTTTTTTGTGTTAAAGTGTCATCTTTAAAACAGTATTAGTAGTATATGAGAGGTATATTTGTTATGTACCTTTGTGTAGACATGCATGACCATGCTACTTTTTTTCCTGACCTTATTTTTTTTTCAGTGGAATAAGTTTTAAGAAATTAGTTTGTGGGCCATTCTTGAAGCTAGTAATGCTACATAAGGCCCAAGACTTCCTGCCTCTACTAGTCTAGATCAGTGTACCAGTCGGAGCCCCACTCCCTTGTCTCCTAAGTGCCTCATAAATAGTTACCAACAATTCTCAGTACTTCATTAAAATTCATCTCCTCCTGGGAGCCCTCCAACCTTTGGAGTAGCCTCTTGCTAGCTAGAGTAGCCTAGTGGTGAAGAGCTTGACAGCTTTGGCTCTGCCCCTTAATGTCTTTGTGGCCATTACATGTCTTTTACAAGGTTACGTAACCTGTTTATGCTTCTTTTTGTTCACAATTAAAATCCAGACAATCAGCTAGGCGCAAGGGTGGCTCACTGCTGTAATCCCAGCACTTTGGAAGGCCGAGGTGAGTGGATCACCTTAGGTCAGGAGTTCGAGACCAGCCTGACCAACATGGTGAAACCCTGTCTCTACTAAAAATACAAAATTAGCCAGGCATGGTGGCACACTCCTGTAATCTCAGCTACCTGGGAGGCAGAGGCAGGAGAATTGCTTAAACCTGGGAGGCAGAAGTTGCAGTGAGCCTAGATTGCACCATTGCACTCTAGCCTGGGCAAAAAAAAAAAAAAGACAAAGAGAAAAATATCAGGATAATTATATATCCTTTTTCTGGTGGTTGTGATTATTAAATATTTGGTACAGTGCCAGTCACATAATAAGCACTCAGCTGCATCATCAATATTCTAATTTCAGTTGTGTGTGGAAAGCAACAGATTAAGCTAAGTAAAAAATTACACCCCCACCCAAATTCTGTTTCAGTCTCTCTGTGTTTGGTGAGGTTTCCAGGTGATGCTTATATTTAATACATTTAAGAACCACTACCTTAAAGGTCCATTGATAGTAAACTTCATCTAGGACTTGCCAAAGCCACTAACATTAAGGAGTTGAGATCAAATTCATTTTGTCCAGCACATCTCAAATGTCTAACATCATGTCTGGCATATAGTAGGCATTCAGTAAATCGTTGTTTAATATGTGTAGCACAACTTCATAGTTTCACGAGATAACACAGTCATACCCTAAGAAAAATGAGAGCAAACATTGGTTCTAGGTATGTTACGGAGACCTTAGTGGGGAATTCACTGGGGCATAAGAATTAATTATCTGTGATTATTCTTCCTATGGCTTGTTAGAAAAAGATTGCATGAGCTATTATTAAAATCATAATATGTATCTTTCCTTCTAAAGACTTTTAAAGTAAGACTAATAACAGTCATAGCAGGCTCTTCCCCCTTTATTTTGGCTTTATAACCATCTATTTTCATTTTATTGAAAAGTAAAGTAGGAGATGTACATTTTCCTTATTTTCTGGCATAAATTTTGTTTTTTAAATTCAACTTTAGCCAGGCACGTTGGTGTGCACTAGTATTCCTAGCTTTTTGGGAGGCTGAGTCGAGAGGATTCCTGGAGCCCAGGGGTTTAAGTCCAACTTGGGCAACATAGGGAGCTCCCTGTCTCTTTAAAATAAATAAATAAGTAATACATTCAACTTTAAAAGTCACACAGTACTGTTTCTTTTGAATTGAGAAATAGTTCTTAGGCAATGAGGATGCTCCTAAGTCTGATCTACAAAGAAGAAACATGTTTTACTTGAGTAATTTATTAGGACACCAAACAAAAATGCTAAGAAACTAGTAATTCCACAGGAGTAGTTGTATAATCATCTGATTTCTGAGTGAAGCATGGTTCAACTAGATAATTCTAGAAGAAAATATTGAAATAACCTTGGCAGAACTTTAACATTATTCATAATAAAGATACATAAAAAACAGTTCGTACCTAGCCATAATAATACATCAGTGTCTGTGGCTAAACTAGGAAAAACACTAATATTTATTATATGCTTTTTCCTAATGTAGCTTGTATATGTGGTCAGTTTTATACGAAGAGATTATTTGACATTAGTTTTCTTGCTGGGAAATCCTGATTTCCAGTTGGTGTGATGTTTTGCCTTCCTTGATTATAGTCTTAATCTACCAGAAATGAGAAGATAATCAAGAAGTGGCTCTTCTAGTTTTCATTTATCTTGATCATCTATGTAGTAAGTGCAGCGTTTAGATTATTTGTTGTATCTTTTTATTTTATCATTATTTACTCTAAAGATAGTCTGTTCAAATTTGTTACAACCAAGAATATGAGGCAGCTAATTTTTGTCTTCATTCAAAAAATTACTTTCTAAAGCCAATCACTCTGCCTGATACAGGGTCTTCATTGATTTTTAGCTACCTGAAACTGAGTCTAAAACCACTTCTCTCTACTTTTTCTTGTCTTTTTCATTCAAACGTATGTACATTTTGCTGTTAAGCATCATAAACCTGTTTACATTTAATGTTCATCTCTTCTTTCTTTTGTTGTTGTTGCTATTTTCTATCTTTAGTCCTTCTCTCAGAAACACAGTGGTATGGATTGTATAGATCCACTGAGATTGCTTTCTAAAAGGTTGGCAGTGACATCTTTCATGCTAAATTCTAGTGTCCACCCTTGCTCTCTGAAAGCATCTCCCTTGCTTTTTGTAGCATTGCGCTTTTCTCCACTGCTCTCTGATCCTTGCTTTTCTTGTTTATTTAAAAAATTTTTGTTTTTGGCTGTCTTTGCTGGTTTATTTTCATGCCTCAGAGTATTTTCTAAAACTAAGGCCTTAATTCTCTGTTTCTCTGTGTTTACGTTTGCAGATTCCTCTAAAGAGGACTGCAAATGACATAAAGGAATGAGTGGTCCGGGTGAGTACGCAACTCATAAGAGAACAGATCTCTGTCCAACCAGTACAATACCACTGTTTGGCTTCAACTTATTATCATGGGGGAAGAAAAAGATTACTGCGATCAGGTCTTCTAGTGAATCAAGAGAAGTATGGGAAGTCCAGATTTTTATGTGAAATATCCCAGATTTCGAATATCAGCAGCCAGTGGAAGTTTGGGAATACCCACATGTGAGAGGCTTTGGAGCAGTATTCTGGTCAGAACGGGGTTTATGTAGCTTGTACATTGCACAACCTTTGGGTTTGTTGACTATATTGTAATGTGTACCATTTGTTCTACTATTAAGAGTCTAGGGATTGCCTTAAAGCTGGATTTTCATAACAAGTGCACATTTTGTAATTTGTATGTATATTGTTTGGAAGTGCCCTGAAGGGAAAGGTTGATGGAGATGATTGGAGCAAATGCCACCCTTTCCTGCCACAATAGTTAGAAACTATTTTTTAAACATCGAAGTTTAAATAAATATGACAATAGGCCTCTAATCTGTGCCTCTGCTGTGAATCTTGGAGAGCTTATGTATTCTCATAACTTCAAACATTTCTAAATAGAAGATATAGAACTAAATTCTGATTCCCTTTCAATAAATTTTTAACTGGTGACTTGGACAAAGTCATAATTCTTTGGCCCTTAACAGGCTGATATTTGAATTGGAGATAGTTCTGTTTCCATTTCAGCTCAGGGAGCTTTCTAGTTCCAAAATCTCTGTTTCTTAACTGCTCTCACGCTAGTTTGCATATTATATTTCCAGTCACGAAAGAACATTTCACTATTTTAGTGTTTCTTTGCTTAGTTCATCTTTCCTCCCAACGTAGTTCATTTCTTAGTTCTTTGTCTTTAATCATTTTCCTGATAATTCAGACTGTTGAAAAGTTTGTGGCACATGTCCCTTCATCCTCCTGGCCCTTTTATTTCTCCTTGTAAATATAGTTCACATCTGTATTTTCCTCCATTCCAGGAGTTCTTGAGGCTTGGGCTCTCCATGACTACTTTAGGTTTCTCTATCTCCCAGTCTGTAATGTCCGTTCCAGCCATATCCAGTCTATTTTAAACAAAACTCCGACCACTCTACTTTTTATTTTCAAAAGCCCCAGTGGTTGATTCTTCTTTCCTGCCTGCAAAATGTTTCTTTTTCAGATTTTCAGAGATTCTATAATATTGCCCTTACCTTATCCAACTGTGTTTCCCACTATGAAATAGTTATTATTACAAGTTAGGAAGGTATCTTATTACCAGTTACGCCTTTCAACTTTTATTTATTGCAGTTGCCCCACCACTAAAACAACTCTATTTTTTTTTATTCCTCTGGTGAAAACATCTCACATTCTTAACAGCTCAGTTCCATGCTTTCCAAGAATCTTCTCTGGTGACCCGAGCATACACCAGCTTCTCCTTTCTTTGCATTTCTGTTACATCTAATGAGTGCTGCAGAGCTTATCATCTAAAATCCTAGATGCCTCTAGGACTGAAAAATAGTAGAGATCAGCTAATCATCTGTGCATTTTTTTTCTTTCTTTTTTTTTTTTTCTGAGTTGGAGTCTCACTGTGTCACCCAGGTTGGAGTGCAGTGACACAATCCCAGCTCACTGCAACCTCTGCCTCCCAGGTTCAAGCGATTCTCCTGCCTCAGCCTCCCAAGTAGCTGGGACTACAGGTGCGTGCCACCACACCGGGCTAATTTTTTGTATTTTTAGTAGAGACAGGGTTTCACGGTATTAGCTAGGATATTGTTTATCTCCTAACCTCATGATCTGCCTGCCTCAGCCTCACAAAGTGCTGGGATTACAGGTGTGAGCTACTGCGCTGGGCCATCTGTGCATTTTAGAAATGATAGGACATTTGTGATTTCCCCTTGATTATGTTAGTTAACAGCACAACCTAAATTAGATCTGTCTCTTAATTTCCTATATATAGCTTGCCTGAGGTATCTTGAAAGCAGCCATAGAAAATACTTAAACCAATGAGTGTGGTTATATTTTAATATAATGTTAACCAAAAACAGACTGTAGTCCTGCTTTGGTTTGTGGGCCATAGACTGTTGATCTCTGTTCTAGAGTATAATAACAACTATCTCTGCTAATTTTTCTCCTTTATGTTGGTTTTAAAACAATGAAACACATAAACCAGGGGTCCCCAGTCTCCAGGACACATACCTGTGGAACCTGGCAGCACAGCAGGAGGTGAGTAGCAGGTGAGCCAGTGAAGCTTCTTGTGTATTTACAGCTACCCCCATTGCTGGCATTACTGCCCCCTGTCAGATCAGTGGTGGCATTGGATTCTCATGGGAGTGGGAACCCTACTGTGAACTGTGCATGCAAGGGGTCTAGGTCACTCATTCCTTATGTGAATCTACTGCCTGATGATCTGTCACTGTCTCCCATCACCCCCAGATGGGACCATCTAGTTGCAGGAAAATGAACTCAGGGCTCCCACTGATTCTACATTATGGTGAGTTGTATAATTATTTCATTATATATTACAATGTAGTAATAATATAAATAAAGTGTACAATAAATACAGTGAGCTTGAATCATCTGGAAACCACTACCCCCAATCCGAGTCTGTGGAAAAATTGTCTTCCACAAAACCAGTCCCTGGTGCCAAAAAGGTTGGAGACCACTGACATAACAAAAATCATCACTACTACTTTTATTTAGAAGCATCATCAAGACAAGGAAGTATAATTTAGTTTTATTGTCAGGTATAAATTTTCCATGTTTAATTAAACTTTAGAAGTCATACAATGATGTTTGAATTGCAAAACATTGTTCTTGGGTAATAACAATGTGTTTAAGTATAATCTATAAAATAGACACATATTATGCGTGACTGAGGGGTGCATTTTCAGTGACAAGTATAGCACTTAAATCTGAAGAATTACTGTTTTTCCTCATACTCCAGGTCATCCACTTAAGTCTGCTGAAGTATAATAATTAACTCCTGACCACTCTTGGCCTTTAAAGTTCTCATGGCTCTCCTTATAGGAATTGTACTGTTAACCCTGCTTTCCCGGGCAAATTCCAACCAAAGTAATTATATTCTTAGTCTTACCTGAATTCTCTCTGTAGAGTGTAATTATCTGAGCTGGATTCTTCCCAGGGCATTGGGCTTAGCACACCTACTACTCCCCTTATCTTTAGTCCTTGACTGTTGGATAATCTCCTTTCTGCTCTTGAACAGTTAACTATTATCCTGCATGGAAGAATTGGCATTTTATGTTGTGTAGTGTACATTTGATTTCACTGTTTACTTTGTATAAGATTAAAATTAACCTTAGCAGGCCACTTTTGACCTTGGGCAGGTCAAAGATATAAGTGTGGTGAAATTATAGCAAAAGGGGTAAATATTTTCAAATAAAGATCTTGGAATCAAACTTAAAAACATAGAGACCTTTTAAATTTTGGTATCAGAAGCCACTGTTTTATTCCACGTTATTAAAATTAGCAGTTAAGTTTTTTTTTCATCTCCAGGCTTTATACTCTTAAAAATTATTGGATTGTATCTGTGAATATTTGTTGTGTTAGAAATTAGAACAAATTTAGTATACTTCTTAAAGTACTTTGTTTAAAATATTAATAAACTCATGTTAATGTCATTACGAAAAATATATTTTGAAAAATGTTGAAGAGAGTGGCATTGTTTTACAGTTTTGCCAGTCTCTTAATGCCTTAGTAGACCCACTGCTATTTCTGGAACGTCTTGTGATACATTGTTTTACTTGATGTATGTGAAGAATATCCTCACACATGATATGTAATTGGAAAAAAATATTTTAATAGCTTTTTCAGATAATTGTGAGTATTTTTCTTTGATATACACCAAAAGTTAACAAGTGGTAATTTCTGTAGGTTAATTGCTGCGTGGAATCTGAAATCATATCAGTGAATTTTTCATTCTTTGTTACATTGAAATCCACCAGCCTGCCTTAATACCTGCCATGCATACATTTATTCACTTATTCATTGAATTTGTGTGTGTGTGTGTGTTTAACTTCTTTTTTCCCTCTTGGACTTTGAATGAATCATTTACCCATGCATGGTTTTGTAATATCAAATATTGGCCATTTGGAAATTATTGGCTCACTGAATTATGCAGACATTCCAAATGTTGATACATTTTTTACGCAGTGTGAAAAGTATCATTTTTAAGCAACACCTCTGATCTCAGAAAAATCTTGAAATTTTTATTGATGGCAGATACAAGTTTTCCAAAATTCTGGTTTTTGTTTGAAAGGTCAAATTTTATCATTGGTGACAAATACTGTCATTTTTTATGAGAAAGCCTTGTTCAATCATTATATTCAGAAAGTATCAACTGAATAACCATAGTTTGTCAATCATTGTTTCAAGTAAAATTGGCATTTCAAAACAGGTAATTTAATTTGCAGCTTTAATAGATACACAAATATGCTCCTTCAAGCCAGCCATCATATTTAGATATGCAGTAGAAATGCTTTATGCATGCTCAAAGAATAGTATTTAATACAATTAGTAATTTTTGCTGCTTTATCGAGAACAAGTGAAGCTGAATTTTAATTTCTCTTTTAACTGCAGGTGGTAAAGTTAGACACATTGTGTTGATTCCAAATAAGGCACCAGGAGTTTTACCTACCATTGTTTTTGCATCAACAGTGTAAATGTTCACTAAGTGAAAATGGCAAATGAGGTCTTAGTTTTATTATGAAAATAGTTTTGATTTTGTTCTCTCCCTGAAAAGGTCTCTGGGATGCTCAGAGGGGAGCATCCCAGAGACTTTTTTTTTTTCTATTTAAAAGAAACTGTTTCACAAGTGCCACACTTGAAAATTATAGTTATAAGCCTTGCAGAGGACAGTGTTTAATATTCCCCCTTTCTTACAGTTATTAAAATGTAATAACCATTTTTTTTCTATTTTTTTTATAGACAGGGTCTCACTCTGTCACCCAGGCTGGAGTATAGTGGTATAATCACAGCTTACCACAGTCTGGAACTCATGAGCTTAAGCTTTCCTCCTGCCTTGGCTTCCCAAAGTGCTGAGATTACAGGCATGAGCCACAGTGCCCAGACCATAACAGTTCTTTTGTTTTATTTCATTTAGTTTGGTATTCTCTAAGACAATTATTATTAAAACTTTGCTCATTTTTCTAGCCCTTTATCATCAGTTTTATTATTTTATTCAAGGACTGACGTGACCATATTAATAATTATCCTTAGATGAACCTTCACAAGTTAAGTAGTAGATAAAAAAGGAAAAGACTGAAAAAGTGTTTAGGAAAACGTATTGGAAACCTACATGGCCACTGAAATATTTAAAAGAAACTAAGTGAAGTTAACTTTTCATTTTATAACAGGATTGAGAATCAACTGCTTCGTCCGCTTAAATCGTTCTAAGTCTATTATGTTATTTGAGCAAGTCATTTGACTATCTATGTCTCAGTTCTCTGACTAGCTAACGTTGCTATAAATTTGGTAATGTATGTCCAGAAATTGAAGTAGGCCTCCATGGAAAGAAACACAATCCTTTACTTAAACTTTCTAACGATAGTTTAGTTGTGGCTTGGCTCTAAAGGCAAATATTAGCCAATTCAGTCTATATCCTCTTCCTCATGCATTCATGGTGTGTGTAGAGATGGTATATGTCTGAGTATCAAATCAGCTGTATCTATCAAAGACAAAAATATTCTGGTTCATATTAGAGATAACAATAAGATTCCAGTCAAAACAAAGAGGTAAATAAGTATCTGCTCATGATCCTTTTGTTTATACTGCAAATGTTGATACTGCTTAGTGGCACTGATTTATGATTTATGGCCACACGTGTACCCATTGTGTCTATTTCACTGCTGCTGGTTGGCTTTCTTATACGACCATTCTTTCATGTGAATGGCAAGTAAATGAACCAGTTGATACCTACAGAGCAGGAACCACCATTGAACCATGTATACTGATTTTAGAACCTTGCTCAACTGATAAGTGCTTGATGTGGAGGAGTTTTATTTGACTATATTTCTAACAATCCAGACAGACCTGTTACTCATTTTTAGATTTTCTTTAAACCAGATTCTATTATTAAACATGAATTTAGCAAGAGATTAAGCAAATTTTAACTGATGACTTAAGGAAAATTGACACATTTCCTCAATATGTTCATAGGAATTCTCTTGTTTAATAATTTAAAGATACTATAGACTTTATAACCCACCCAAAAAAGCAAAAGACAAGCTGATATTTTTGGTACCATACTCTGTAATTCAAATAAATGTAAAGAGCATGCTAACTGGGAGATGTTTTGGATGGAAATGGTGCCCACATTTGATGACTTTCTGCCTCCCTTTCCATTTTGTCTTTTTTTAAAAGTATACTGTTGTAGTTTCATAGCTATGAATATCTCCTCTTTCTGAGGATATTAATATATTTTTTCTCCCTCTGTATGGTCTTTATTCAAGTTGCTTTCTTCTGACTCTTTCAGGTCTAGTAATCTTTGGTTGGTTGAGTGTATTTAATTATGGACCAGGTTACTTGAATCTCCTAAGTCATTATTACTTATTTATATACTTTCCAGCTTCTAAAGTTTATTATTTTTATCTCTTCTCCTTGTACCTCCATATTGATGTATTTATGCTGTTTTACAAATTTTGCTCTATTATTTAAATAGGACTTTGGAAGATAGCAGATGTCAATGTGTGTTTACTCTTATCTTTACTTGAAATAATTTGCTTATTTAAATAAAAGCATCAGACATTAGTTATTGAAATGATGAGTTGAGTTTAGCAAGTACTAAACTAAATATGATATCTTAAGAAAATGTTTTAGCAATTATATTTTTATGTTGATATAGATCCCATCAAACAGTCATATGGGTTCAGAAGTGTTACTTATGAATTATCACATGTGTATTGTTTTAATTAAAATATTATAGGGCTTTAAAATTAAATTATGAAATATTTAAGAATAAGCACATTTTTATTTACTTAATGAATTAGGTAGTTCTAATTCGGTAAATGTAAATAGAAGTGAACATCTTAATGCTCTACAATGTAAGCAGTAGTTCACAATTTCTAAAGATTTATAGGAGGACAAAATCAGCTTGATTTTGAATTTGCTTAACTGTTGCATGTTTGTACATTTTTCCCAACTTACCAAGTGGCACCTTCTAGGGAAGCAAGTCTCAAGAATTGTAGCCTTAAGTTTTTACCAACTCCCCCAAATACTGTAGTTAGAAGTGGCTTTGGCTTAACAGTGGGATGTCCATAAGTGTTAGAATCAGCTATACCTGGCTTTAGATCTTAGCTCCATTACCTTTTAACCATGTCTAAGAAGGACAAAATGCAAGATTTTACTAATACCCTTGCTTTGGAATTACTGTCAGGATTAAGTGAGATGAAATATGTGTAGTAATTAGAGCAATACCAGACATTCAGGTATTAGTTTCCTTCTCTTATAAGCCCCTATCTAGTTTTTATTTCTTCAGGATGACAGACTTGAGTTCTCCTATTATTTTCTCATTATCTGTGCTTTATTCATATTACCATGATTATCCTTCGGTGTGAAGAATCCATTCCATACTATAGTGAATTAACAATAAAAATCAAGATACATTTACGCAAAAAGGAGGGTATTGTTTTTAAACAAATAAATATTAAGGTAATGAAAACAGTTTGGCTATCCTTGACAATCATTTTAAAATTGTTTACCATGTCTTGTAATTTTAAAAGTTTAGTTTTCATCATTTAAAGACAGGTATTCTTATAAGACACTTGACATCTGTTAGTCTCAAAATCTGCTACGATTTGGATAGCTTATAAGATTAGCCGAGTGTATTAGTCAGGGTTCTCCATAGGAACAGAACCAATAAGATACATATACAAAAGAGAATTTATTAGGGAGAATTGGTTCATGCTGTTACATAGGTGAAGCCCCACCATAAGCCATCTGCAAGCTGGAGAATGATAGAAGCCGGTAGAAGTTGGTAGCATGGCTGTAAGTCCGGAAGCCTCAGTACTGGGTAAGCTGACAGTGCAGCTCTCTCAGTCTAAAGCTGAAGACCTGAAAGCCCTCGAAAGGCAGCTGGTGCAAGTCCCACAGTTCAAAGGCTGAAGAACCTGGAGTCTGATGTCCAAGCACAAGAGGAGGAAAAGATGTACTGCTCCAGAAGAGAGAGAGAAAGCAAGCAGAAGAGCAAGCAAACTGAATATCCCCTTTCTGTCTGCTTTGTTCTAGGTGTGCTAACAGCCAGTTGGTGTGGGCAGCTATTCTAACTCCTGGCCACTCTTTTCTAGACCCTGCCCACTTTGAGGGCTAGCCTTCCTCTGAGGTCCATTGATTCTCATGTCATCTTCTCTGGAAACATTTTTACAGACATACCCAGAAACAATACTTCAGCAGCCATAAAGGCATCCCTCAGTCTAGTCAAGTTGACACCTAATACTAACCATAATACTGAGGGTAGTGAACATAGTTATAATAGCTTAGGTGCTAGATATTTCAGATACCTCATTCATTCATTGGCAGCTCCATCATCAGCCCTGTACTGGGGCTGGGGCTATAATGGTGAAGAAATGTATCAGTTATTTATTGGTGTGTAACAAATTACTCTAGAGTATATTGGCTTAAACATTTATTACTCATAGTTTCTGTGAGGTAGAAATTCAGGCATAGGCTCTTCTGGCTTGGAGTCTCATGAGGTTGTTATCAAGATGTTTCCTGACATTTTTCACATCGTGTACTTTATGTCAGAACATCATGTGCATCTTGAATATATATGTAATTTTTGTCAATTTTATGTCAAAGCTGGGGGAAAAAGATGTCTGCTCAATAGGAATCTTTAGTCATTGGAAGGCTTGACTGGGGCTGGAGGAACTACTTTTAAGATAGCTCAGTCATGTGCCTGCCACGTTGATGCTGGTTGTTGGCAGGAGGTCTCATTTCTTGCCAGTAGAGATCTCTCCATAGGTTACTTGGCTGCCCTCATGACATAGTGATTGGCTTCCACCACAGCAAACAGTCAAGAGGAAGGTGGAGGAAGATGGAGAGGAAGACAAAAGGAAAGGAGAAGGGGAGTCACAGAAGCTATCTAAAAAGAGTACTCTCAAAAGTCACATAGCATCAGTTCTGTCACACTGTTTTTGTCAGAAGGAAGTCACTAGGGCCCACACTCAACAGATTAGGTAAGATTAGACTCTCCTTTTTAGAGGGAGAGATATAAAAGAATTCATGGATATATTTAAAAATCACCACAGTATAACACCTTTCCTTTCCAGATACTAAGTTTCACAGGTAACTTGAGACTACAGTTACATTGGTAACTATATTATTGTCTAACACCGAATTAGAGTTACCAATTAAATACCAAAATGTTTAATAAACATTTTGAGAAAGTGACATAAAAGCACTATGTGTAAAAGGCTTGACTTTTTTTTTTTATATATATAGGAATGCTGCTAATTTTGGGTATTTTTGAGTTGGATGTCTTACCATCTTTTCAAATTCAAAAGATCTATGATCGAACTCACCAAACACATCCCCAAACTAACTCTCTAATTTCCTGTTTGTTATTGTTACATGTTTAGCTCGAAATACAGAGGGAAAAGATATGGGTTTACTGCATTGAGGAAAAGCTCTTGGAGAAGAATGGGGAATGAAAAGGGATGAGACAAGATTCTTTGGACAAGGCAAAAGGAAGAAGTCGAAGGATTCAAGTTAAAGGATAACCTTGAGCCGGGCATCGTGGCTTATACCTGTAATATCAAGGACTTGGAAGACTGAGGCAGGAGGATCAGTTGAGGCCTGGAGTTTGAGACCAGCCTGGGCAATGTAATAAGGCACCCCTGTCTCTATAAAAGTACATACATGCATGCATACTCAGATACATAAAGGATAATGTCACTTGACGGTATGAGTGTGAAAGCAGTTACAACTGTGTGAAACATCAATAAGGATAAGATAATAAGGATATCATTGTTCCTAGACTGTGTAGCATGATTCTTAATGGAAGAGAGTGTAGCTCTCTACTGTAGGTGGTTAATAAAATATGGAGAACCATTAGTGTAGTCAGAGAGACTTGGGTTGCCAATGGCTCCTTGTACAACCTTGGGTTGCTTACATTCTCTGCACTTCAGTTTCTTAATCTTGGAAAATAAATGAACCAAATCATTTCCAGTGCTAACATTTTATGCCTTTGGAAAGGAACTTAGATATAATTGAAACAGTTCACATTTATCTAGTTTTTAATTTTTTTATTTAAAACTTTTTTTAAAAATTGTAGGTACATGGTAGGTGTATATATTTATGGAGTACAGGAGATATTTTGTTACAGGCATACACTATGTAGTAATCACATCAGACTAAATGTGGTATCTGTCCCCTCAAGCATTTATCCTTTGTGTTACAAACAATCCAGTTATACTCCTTAATATGGTTAGGATCTGTGTCTCCACCAGATCTCATACTGAATTGTAATCCCCAGTGTTGGAGGTGGGGCCTGGTGGGAGGTGATTGGATCTTGGGAATGGTTTCTCATGAATGGTTTAGTACCATTAACTTGGTACTGTCCTCATGATAGTGAGTGCGTTCTTGCCAGATCTGGTTGTTTAAAAGTATGTAGCACCTCCCTCCTCTCTTGCTCCTGCACCTGCCATGTGAGATGCCTGCTCCCCTTTACCTTCTGCTGTGATTAGAAGCTTCCTGAGGCCTTCCCAGATGGAGAAGCTGCTATGCTCCTTGTATAGCCTGCAGAACTGTGAGCTAATAAAACCTCTTTTTTTTACCCAGACTCAGGTATTTCTTTATAGCAATGCAAGAACGGACTAATACATGAGATATTTTGATACAGGTAAACAATGCATAATAATCACATCAGGGTAAATGTATTCATCCCCACAAACATTTAGATTTGTGTTATAGACAATCCAGTTATACTACTTTAGTTATTTTTACATGTACAATTAAGTTATTATTGACTATAATCACCCTGATGTGCTATCAAATGCTAGATTTTTTTTTAATCTATTAACCATCCCCACGTTTCTCATTTGTCCCCCTGCCCTTCCCAGCCCCTGGTAACCATCCTTCTGCATTCCGTCTCCATGAGTTCAGTTGTTTTGTTGATCTTTTGTATTGCTTATTTTGTTTTGATTTCATTTATTTCTGCTCTGATCTTTATAATTTCTTCTACTAAATTTGGGCTTGTTTTGCTCTTGCTTTCCTAGTTCTTTAGGATGCATCCTTGGGTTGTTTGTTTAAAGTTTTTTGTTTTTGTTTTTGGTTTTTTTTTTAGGCAAAACAGTACTGCTCTTGCTTTATCTCATAGGTTTTGCTATGTTGTGTTTCCATTATCATTTGTTTCAAGAAAGTTTTCAATTTTCTTCTTAATTTCTTCATTGACCCATTGGTTATTCAGGAGCATATTGATTAATTTCCATGTGTTTGTATAGTTTTGAATATATTCTTCATTATTGATTTCTGGTTTTACTCCATTGTCATCAGAGAAGATACTTGATATTATTTCTTTTTTTTTGAGGAGAATGTTTTGAGATCTGTTTTGTTTCCTTACATATGGTCTGTCGTTGGGAATCATTCATGTGCTAAGGAGTACAAAGCGTATTTTGCAGCTGTTGGGTGAAACGTTCTGTAAATATCTATTAGATCCATTTTGCCTGCAGTGCAGATTAAGTCTAATGTTTCTTGTTGATTTTCTGTCTAGATGATCTGTTATATCATCGTGCTGAATTGATCCCTTTACTGTCATATAGCAACCTTCTTTGTTTCTTGCAGTTTTTGTCTTGAAATCTATTTTGTCTGTCTGATTAACTATAGCTACTCCTGCTGTTTTTTGGTTTCCATTTGCATGGAATATTTTTTTCTATCCTTTTATTTTCAGTCTCTTGTGTCTTTATAGGTGAAGTATGTTTCTTGCAGGGAATGGATCATTGTGTCTTGCTTTTTAAATCCATGCATCCACTCTGTGTCTCTTGATTGGAGAGTTTAGTCCACTTACATTCAGTGTTGTTATTGATAAGTAAGGATTTGCTCCTGACATTTATTACTTTTTTTCTGGTTGTTTTGTGGTCTTCTCTTCCCTCCTGCCTTCCTGCCTTTTAGTGAAGGTGATTTTCTCTGGTGGTATGTTTTAATTTCTTGCTTTAATTTTTTGTGTATCTGTGGTATGTTTTTAGATTTGAGATTACCATGAGGCTTGTAAATAATATAACCATTATTGTAAACTGATGACAACTTAACACTGATTGCATGAACAAACAAAAAGAAAACTAATAACTCTAACTTGGTCTCCCTGATTTTTAACTTTGTATGGTTTTTACTTACGTCTTATTGTACTATGTCTTGAAATGTTGCTGTAGTTATTTTTTTTTTTTTTGAGACAAGGTGTTACTTTGTCACTCAGGCTGGAGTGCAGTGGCACAATTACAGCTCTCTGTGGCCTTGACTTCCTGGTTTCAAGTGATCCTCCCACCTCAGCCTCCTGAGTAGCTGGGACCAAAGGTGTATACCACCATGCCTGGCTCATTTTCATATTTTTTTTTTAGATAACGTGATTTGATTATGTCATCCAGGCTGATCTCATACTCCTGGGCTCAAGTGATCCTCTTGCCTCACCTCCCAAAGTATTGGGATTACAGGTGTGAGCCACTGTGGCCAGCCATAGTTGGGTTCATGTTTTCATCTTTCTACTAAAGATATGAGTAGTTACACCACAATTAATGTTACAATATTCTTTGTTTTTCTGTGTACTTACTATTACCAGTGAATTTTGTATCTTCAGATTATTTCTTGTTGCTCATTAACGCCCCCTTTTTTTTTTCCAGATTGAAGAACTCCCTTTAGCATTTGTTATAGGACAGGTCTGGTGTTAATGAAATCCCTCAGCTTTTGTTTGAGAAAGTCTTTATTCTTTCTTCATGTTTGAAGGATATTTTAACCAGATAAGGTTTTCTGGGGTAGAAGTTTTTTTCCTTTAGCACTTAATCTGCTGCCAGATGTATTGGAATTCCATTGTATGTAACTTGTTTGTTTTCTCCCACTCTTTTAAGAATCCTTTCTTTATTCTTGACCTTTTGGAGTTTGATTATTAAAAGCCTTGAGATGGTGTTCTTTGGGTTAAATCTGCTTGGTGTTCTATAAACTTCTTATACTTGAATATTGACATTTTTCTCTAGGTTTGGAAAGTTCTTTGTTATTAGCCCTTTGAATAAACTTTCTACCTGTCTCTCTACCTTCTCTTTAAGGGCAGTAACCCTTAGGTTTGCCCTTTTAAGGCTGTTTTCTAGATCTTGTGCTAGAAAATTTTGGTGCAGCTGAGCTGGCACCAAACCACCAGACAGAGTTCTTTCCGCTCTTCCTTTTTCCCTTCCCCAAGTAGAGGAGTCTGTCCCCATTCCTTTACCACCACAGGCCTACAGGGAGTACTGCTAGGCTACCTCTGATGTTGATGCCGATTTTCTAGGCGTGCTTCATTTTTTCTTTTCATTTGTCTCCCCAGACTGTGTATTTTCAAATAGCCTGTCTTCAAGCTTACTAAGTATTTCTTTTGCTTTATGAATTCTAATATGAGACTGATACATTCTTCAGTATGTCAGTTGCATTTTTCAACTATAGGATTTCTGCTGGATGCTTTTTAATTATTTCCATCTCTTTGATAAATGTATCTGATAGGATCCTGAATTACTTCTGTATTATCTTGAATTTCTCCCAAACAGCTATTTTAAGTTCTCTTGTCTGAATGGTAACATAAATCTGTCTCTCTGAGATTGATCTCTGGTGCCTTATGTAGTTCAATTGATGAGGTCATGTTTCTCTGGATTGTTTTAATGCTTGTGGATGCTTGTTGGTTTCTGGGCATTGAAGAGTTAGGTATTTATTGTAGTCTTTGCAGTCTGTGCTTGTTTGTAACCATCATTTCTGGGAAGGCTTTCTAGGTATTTGATGGAACTTGAGTGTTGTAATCTTAAGTTTGTAGTCCCTGCAACTGTATTTCCATTAGAGGATACCCTAAGCCGAGTAATGCTGTGGCTCTTGAAGACCTGTAGAGATACCATCTTGGTGGTCTTCAGTAAGATCTGGGGGAATTCTCTGGATTACTTGGCAGAGACTCATGTTCTCTTCCTTTACTTTCTCTCAAACAAATGGAGCACACTTTCTCTGTGCTGAGCTACCTGGAGCTGGCAGAGAGGTGATACAAGCATCCCTGTGGCCACCACTACTGGGAATGTACTGGGTCAGATCTAAAGCCAGCATAGCACTGAGTCTTATCCAAGGTCCCCTCTAACCACTGCCTGGCTGCTGCCTGTTTGTTCAAGATCCTAGGGCTTTACTGTCAGCAGTTGGCAAAACCAGCCAGGCTTCAAGGTGATGTCTTCCTTTGGGTCCTGTGTGTGTCCAGAGATGCCATCCAAGAGCCAGGGCCTGGAGGTGGAAACCTTAGAAATTTATCTGGTTCTCTATGCTACTGCATCTGAGTTGCCACCAAAACCACAAGACAAGGTCCTTCCCACTCTTCCCTCCCCTTACCCCAGGGAGAGGAGTCTCTCCCCAGTCCGTTGTCACCACAGGCCCACAGGGAGTACTGGTAGGCTACCTCCAGTGTTCACCCAAGGCCCAAGGGCTCCTCACTCAGCTTGCAGTGAATGCTGCCACACCTGAGATTCCCCCTATAGGGCACTGCTCCCCTCTGCTCCAGGACAGGTTCAGAAATCCTATCCAAGAGCAAAGGCCTACAAATGGGGACCTCAAGAGCCCACTTGGTGCTCTTCCCAATTGTGGCCAGGCTGGTATGTAAGGTACAAGACAAAGTACCCTTACTCTTTCCTCTACTTTCCTCAAGCAGAAGGAGTCTTTCCCATAGCCACCACAACTGGGAATGTGCTGAGTTGTACCTAAGACTGGCACATCTCAGAGTCTCACTCAAGGCCTGTGGCATGTACTACCTTGGCTACTGCTGCTGATCATTTAGGGCTCAAGGGCTCTTAAGTCAGCAGGTGATTTATACTGTCAGGACTGGGTCCTTCTCTTCAAGGCATTGGGTTCACTTCTGGTCCACAGTGTGGCTAGAAATGTCATCCAGGAACTAGGGGCTGGAGCAGGGACCTCAGGATTCTCTCTGGTGCCTTATCCTGTGGCTGAACTGGTATCCAAGTTTAAATCAAAGTCCTCTTTACTGTTCCCTTTCCTCTCCTCAAGAAGAGGGAAAGGGTCACTTTTGTTGCTGTTAGCTGTGCTGCCTGGAGTTGGGGGAACATGGTGCAAGCACTTCCTTAGCTGGGTCAGCTGGTATGTCACTGGGTCATGTGCCCCCCCAAGTCTGCTGACTCTGACCCCAGCACAGCACTAGGACTTGCCTACGAATTGTAGTTCTTGTGGCCTAGACAGCCTTTCAAGTTAATTTAGAACCCAAGAGTATGTTAGCTTGTGGGGGTGAGGCTTGTGAAAGTTCCAGGCTGCTGGTATGGGCAGTTCTCCTGCGGCTAGTGCTGGTTTCAATGCCCACTTCATGGGCATCACCTGAGTTCTGCCCAGCATTACTTTCTGCTGTGACAGGGTATCAGTGAGTTCCAATGCAAAGCCCCACAGTTGGTGTGCTCTCCCTCCTCTAAGTGCACAGATTCTCCCTCACCATGCAGTCTCTGCTGGTGGATGTAGGGGGTATATTAGTCTGTTTTCACCCTGCTGACAACAACATACCCAAGACTGGATGATTTATACAAGAAAAAGGTTTAATGGGACTTACAGTTCCACATGGCTGGGAAGCCTCACAGTCATGCTGGAAGGCAAGGAGGAGCAAGTCGCATCTTACATGGATGGCAGCAGGTAAAGAGAGAGAGCTTGTACAGGGAAACTCCTCCTTGTAAAACCATCAGATCTCATGAGACTTACTATTACAAGAATAGCATGAGAAAGACCTGCCCCCATTACTCAATAACCCCCCACCAGGTCCCTCCCACAACACGTGAGAATTCAAGATGAGATTTGGGCAGGGATACAGCCAGTCCATATCAGGAGGGGTGATGTCTGCATTTCCAGACCTTCTTTCCTACCCTTTTCAGTGCCTCTTTCAGCAATATGAAGTTAAAACCAGGTGCCATGATTGCTCACCTGATTTTCAGTTCTTAAGAAGGTGCTTTTCTGTGTAGATAGTTGTTAAATTTGGTGTTCCTATAGGGAAGACAATCAGTGGAGGCTTCTATTTGGCCATCTTGTTCTGACTCCCTCTTATCTAGGTTTTAAAAAACAAGTTTCCTCTCTATTTTTTGATTCTAATAGATAATTTCAAGCTTCTCTAGTGTGTTTAATGGCTTATTTAAAAAAATATTTATTTATGACAGAGCCCTAAAAATTATTTATTTATTTATGAATGAATGAATGACATGGTCTTGCTCTGTCACTGCAGCTTTGACCTCCCAGGCTCAAGTGATTCTTCCATCTCAGCCTTCTGAGTAGCTGGAACTACCTGCAACACAGCTAAGCATTCATTACATGGAAGCCAATAGCAAATTAAATTATACAATTAGCACTAAAGTTGCTGTTTAATCAATATATATTTTAAGAAATATATTCATCATTAGATTATAACTTGAAAATGTTTATTAGAGAAACAGTGTATCAGTCCATTTTCATGCTGCTGATGAAGACACATTTTCACATTGCTGATGAAGACATGCCCAAGACTGAGTAATTTATAAAGAAAAAGAGATTTAATGGACTCACAGATCCACGTGGCTGGGGAAACCTCACAATCATGGCAGAAGGCAGAAGGCACGTCTTACATGGTAGCAGGCAAGAGAGAAAATGAGAGCCAATTGAAAGGGGAAACCCCTTATAAAAACATCAGTTCTCATGAGACTTATTCACTACCATGAGAACAGTATGGGGGAAACTGCCCCCATGATTCAGTTACCTCCCAACCAAGTCCCTCCCACAACATGTGGGAATTGTGGGAGTTACCATTCAAGGTGAAATTTGGTTGGGGACACAGCCAAACCATGTCAAACACTTTCCAAAATTTACAGACAAGAAAGAGTTAAAACTGGAAGTATATCTTTGTAAATAAAAATCTGCCTATACATTGTCTTATAAATTAATTTCTCTTTACATAGTTTTGAATATTATTTTAACATTGTCTTTTCCAGTGTTCCTATTGTCAAAAAAATATTTTCATGAGAAAGGAGAATGTTGTATGTTTACTTTAAGAAGCCCATGTATATTAAATTGAGACAAATTGAGTCTTTTACTTTATACGCAGTAAAGTATTTATAAAACGTGACTGCTTATCTAAAATTATAAGCCAAATTTGTATTGTAATTTATCCAGATTGATCATGTTAATTAAAATTGGTTAAAATCTGGTTTTATAAACTTTTTAATTTTATAAAATAGGAGTTGCTTATTAATGTATTAATTACTCTCTTGCTGATGATCTCTTTGGTCTGAAATGGACCTGGTTGTTCTTCTAAAACTTAACATTCTTAGTGAGAACAGTTACAGGTGAATAAAATCTCCTTAAATATTTTAACTTTTACCCCTTGTGTGTGTTAGCTTTAGTAATACGCTATTTTTTTTTCATTTTATAGTTTATATAGTGTTGACCGTGTGACAGACAGTATTCTGATTTCTTTTATTTGTGTTAACAAATTTAATTCTTGCAACAATCCTATGGCCAAAAGCTATCCTTCTCTGCTAGGCATGGTGGCTCACACCTATAATCCCAGCACTTTGGGAGGCTGAGGCAGGCAGATAATTTGAGGTCAGGAGTTCGAGACTGGCCTGACCAACATTGTGAAATCCTGTTTCTACTAAAAATGCAAAAAAATTAGCCAGGCATGGTGTCACTTGCGTATAGTCCCAGCTACTTGGGAGGCTGAGGCAGGGAATCGCTTGAACCTGGGAGGTGGAGGTTGCAGCAAGCCGAGATTGTGCCACTGCACTCCAGCCTGGGCAACAGAATGAGACTCCGTCTCAAAAAAACAAAAATAAACTGTCCTCTTTTTTACAGATTGTCATTCTCCGGCATCAAGGCTGATAGCTGATAGCTGGGTCATAGAACATAGCCAAGATCCCTAAGATCTGGCTAGCACTGGTAGTTTTTCCCTGTGGTGGGCTCAGAGAGTAGTTTTCCTTCAAGAAGCAGACTTGTCACATACCCACTGCAGCCACCATATGTGAAAGTCCTGCCGAGGGGAAAACCAGGCTTTACTTGGGTGATTATAGTGTCTAGTGTAAAGGTACCCATGTAGAAAGCTGGGGGTTGTCATAGCCATCTTTCTCCTCTTAGTTTCTCACATTCGGTCTCAAGTACTACTTTTCTTTTAACACAGTGTTTCACTTTATTAGTCCCTTCTTCCCTGTGTCCATTGAAGGAGTTCAAGTTGTCATCTCCAACTGGACCTGCTTAAGCAGTAGCTCCTGCCCGTCGTTCCGCTTATGTATTACTCCACTCTTAATTCTTTGCAAGTTGTAGGCTTGAATAGCTTTTCTCCTTCACATACCATACAATTCATTCAAATTGAACGATTCAGTTGGCACATTCACAGAGATGTGCAACCATCATTCTAGAAAGAAATCCTGTGTTTATTAATAGCAGTCACTTTCATTCCTCCATACTTCCAGCCCTAGGCATCTACTAATCTACTTTGTCTCTATAGATTTATCTGTTCTGGACATTTCATGTAAAAATAGAATCATCTTCTTTTGTTTTAATGTTTTAAAAGTTCAGTATACAGAAAGGTTATGTATTTGTCCTGGGTTCAGCCAAGGTCTTGTTGCACAGAACATCCCTCTGGTTGTTCCTCAGAAGGTGCAGCCTTGGACATGTGTATGGTCTGGACTACTAGAGATTATTGTGGCTTTAGCTGGACTCTCTTTGATTAATCCACTCCCCCATCCCCCATCTCCTGACTAGTCTGTGTCTATTGGTATCATACTCAGCCGTTAGTCTCCATTAATTCTTAACAATATTAGTTTCCTAGGGCTGCAGTAACAAATTACCATAATCTGGGTAGCTTAAAACAACAGAAGTTAGTGCCTCACAGTTCTGAGAACTGGAAGTCTAAAATCAAGTTGTCTGCAGGGCCATTCTCCCTCTGAAACCTTTAGGGAAGAATCCTACCTAACTGCTCAGGTGTTTGCCAGCAACCCTTGGCCATTCCTTGGCTTGTATCTGCATTACTGCAATCTCTGCCTTTGTATTTACACAGTGTTTTTTTCTCGTGTCTGTGTCTTTACGTGATGTTTGCCCCATGTGTGTGTGCTCAAAGTTTCCTTCTCTTACAGGGTTATCAGTCATATTGGATTAGGATTCACTCTGATTAACTTACAGATTTGGGAGGGGAGTTAGGACTTCAACTTTTTTTGGGGGGTGCACACAATTTAGTCCATACACTAGCTGATTGCTTTATTCATTTTCAGTAATTCCCTGGAACATAAGTTGCTCCACAGTTTGATCCAGGCAAAGTCTGGCCTCTTGACAGGTGTAGAATGCTGTCAGTCTTTCAGGTTTGCTTAAACCCTCTCCTAGTACTTCTGTATTGAAGATCAGGAACCGGGTAGTGATAAAGAGCTTGTTCTTCACCAGCTGTGCCACCGGGGTCTGCCTTGCAGAGCAGGACCTGTGTGTATACTTGTTTGTGAAGATGATAGAAACTGTTGTTGCCATCCAATCCACTGGACCTAGTAGGGGGAGTCAGGAGTGGCAAAACAGACATTGCCTGGCTGCCACTACTACCTACTTGGTACAGGTCTTCTGTGGCATGGAGCTTTGGGAAGCGGTATCTGCTGATGTTCACCAGCTGCTGAATCTGTGAGGAATAGCTCTTCTACTCCAGGAATCTATGAGAGATGAGAGCTGCTGCTCAACTGATGAGCCCACTAGAATAGCCCTTTTTCATAACACAGAGTTGTTGGGGAATGGGTACAGTCTCTGTCTCAAATGCCATGGCTTTCCACTGTTATTACTGAATTTTGGTAGATTTTGTTGAATGAATGTTTTACAATTGTTGCTAGCCCTCTGATCAGTCTCCAGAGACTGAATCATTGTCTTTGCTAATTTTTGCTAGTTTAGTAAGTGTTGGGGAGAAGAGATTTCTTCCAAGCTCTTTATACTCCATTCTAGAAGTCTAGCCCCTTGAATATTTTAAAAGCACCACCCTCCAGTGTAGAGATTGGGATGGCTTATAATTTTTCAGGTAGTTTATGCCATAAGAGAATCATTCACATTAGTGCCAATGTTATTTTTCAACATACCCAACTGTTATAAAGTTTTATAATACTTTGTCATAAAGATGGAAATTATTTTAAAATTTAATAGCCTGCTTTTTGTACCTCTACACAAAACATAGAAGAAAAACTTAACTGGTTAGAGAAGAATGTTAACCTTTCGTTCAGTGAGTGAAATTATTCTTGAAATATTTAGTAAGTTATATAAGCAAAGCCTTCCTTTAGTTGGAAGTTGGAATTTTTCATAGTGAACTTAATAGTGCATCTCTTTCGTGGTTATTTATTTGACATAAATGTCACCATCTGGGCTGCAAATTTTTTCTTAGTTGAAAGGGTCAGTAGGATATCTTGAAAAGTTTTTTAAAACTCTAAATGTATTTATGTAGCATCTGCAGTTAATGATTTTTATCCAAGCTGAGTTCAAGATAACTAAAACTGGAAGCTGTGAGAAATTTCTGTTTTTTCCTCCCAGCCTAACATACTGCTTTTTAGACAGAATCCCCATGTGGCTTCATTAATAATGAGGAATAATCACAAAGTGTTTTAAGGTTTAATGCTATAAAGCTTTATGGGCTATATCTTATAAGATTGTAACTGTGTATATGTTCATTTATTTTAATAATGCTTTTATTATTTTAGAGATGGTTTGAACCTTAGATTTTGTTTAGTTCAACCTCATCATTTTGATGAAGTAATTGAGTTCAGAGAATTATGTAACTTTGTAAGCTTTGCAGTTTAAGATTACATATATAACTCTTAATGGCAAGAACAAAATCATAACACTCCCCAAAATCCCTGAAGCAGTGTGTAGTATTTTTTCAGAAAGCTCTAGTTATTTTTCTCTATAATTTAATTCAATATTATAATGATTGTTTGGTCTAGCATTAATTTGGCATCTATAACAATTGATGTTACCCTTAACTTAGCTATAGAGTCCTAAGGATTTTGTGTGTGTGTGTGTGTGTGTGTGTGTGTATGTAAATTTCTGTTAGACAAGCATTTTTTGGTCTCCTTTCACAACATGTGTAGTTCAGTAAAACGTAAAATAACTTGTCATAGTATTAATATAAATATATAAAATATGTATATGTCACTTGATTTTTTGAATCCATGAATTAGGAATTATCTAGATTTATTAGGTTTAAATAATTATTTGCTTTGTTTTGTGCTGTATTGTTGATAAAGAAGCTGCCTATATGTTACTATATTTGTTCCTCACAACCACCTCATGAAGGTAGGTTGGACAGCTTTTATTATTTCCATTTTACTGATGAAGAATCAGGTTTGGTGTTTAAGTAAATTGCCTTTATTTTATGACTTTAATAATTTGCTCTTGTAGTTACCCATTTATTTTTATGTCACTGGTTAGTCGTGGTAGTATTTACTGTCTTGTTTCTTCCAGGGAATACAAAAGTCTTGATGATTTTTATTCTAGAGAATTTTAGAACAATTTGGGTCATTTGGCATGATCCCAGGGCTAGCTCAGGTGGAAGCAATACAGGGCGAGGCTACCAAATTTGAAAATTCAAAGCACTTTGTAATTCAAAACTTTCTCAGCACCAACCTAACACTGAAAGGAAATGTTCATTCAGTTCTCAATTGGATTTTTGGATTTTGGATGCTCACTATGTAGATATAAAAAATGCACATATTTCAAAATCTGAAAAAAATAAAAAGTCCAAAACACTTCCAGGGTTAAACGTTTCAGATAAGAGATACTCAACTTGTGTAAGCTGGCATTCTCTGAATGTCAGGATTGCTTTTTTTCCCTTTTAGCAAACTTCTGTCCTTAGTTTTAGTTCAATGTCACCTTCTCTGTGAAGGCTGCCGTTTTTCACAGGATACGGAAATCTCTTATTCCCCTGTGCTTTCTCATAGCACTTTCATACTTGCCTCACTTGGTACAAGTATTGTTTCTTCATGTCATGATTGATTATTGAGCTCCTTGAAGGTAAAAATTGTGATGTATCTCTTCACTTCTCCATGGCCTTGAATTAACTATGGTGGAGCTCAGTAAATGTTTTTAAAGTAAATGGATGAATAAATGGTACATGCTTGATATGTGTCTGTAAACTGTATAAGCCAAACATTTCTACTACCTATTTCTGGAATAACTCTGCAATGATAAAAATTTGTTTGACTACTTACTATATGATGTTTGCTGGGTTTTGCTGCATAAAGGTTCTGAAATATTCATTTGGTGCTTAGCCAGTTTATTCCTGTTCCATTTCATCACTTATGATTATTTGGGACCTGGATGAAGCAGTTCATTGTAATGTTGTATTAGTTTAATCTGTGATTTTATAAAATACAAATAGTTCAGGAAATTAATTTTTTTTATAAAAATGAAGTTTGTCACTTGAAGTCTGTCATATTTTTCTAAATTTGTTTAAAAATAAAAATCCTAGCTAAACTCTTGCATATCCCGGAAGTGAATTTAAGGACCAAATTCCTTGTGAATTATGAAGAGAATTTAAAAGGGAGGCACCCAGGAAGGTGTAATTAGTGTCTAGTAAACTCGTTCATATATTTTCTATGCTTTTCTTCTCTTTCTTCTACCAGCTACCAGCAGACCGTTTCCTTGTTTATTAGCTGCAATACCAGAAAGTGAAATAGGAAATGAAGTTCACATCCTTCTATTTTGTTATTTGTTAGCTGATTCCTTAAATTTTAGGTGTGAAGAACTATAAAAAATAAAGTTAGGTTGTTTGTGCTGCATCCTTATTTTTTGCATCCTGTTATCACAGATAGTGATGACTTAGGTATAATTGAGAAAAGTTGCAGGAAAGAAAAGCACTTGGGAAATACCTCTTCAGATTTTCAAGATCTTTTCGCACCTCTCTTGGAGAAAAGAATTTTTTTTTAAAAAAGACTTAAATGGATTCTGATTATTTTCTTTATCTGTGGTATTTTGTTAAATTATGTATTATAGAATGAATAGTGGAATTTGGTTCAGTTGTGAATTACAGGAAGTGACACATATGATAAAGATTGTGGTTTTATGTCTGTTCAACAAACCACAGTGGAACTGAAATGAAACTATAAATATTTTAACTACACCAATTGGTTTCTGCCACCAACAAGGACTAGTATTAATGAAAACTAGATCTACTGATATGAAGTTAATGAGAAGCAATACAGAATATAGGTCCTTATGTAGTATCAGGAAACTTTAGCAGTTTTGAATCTTTTAGGCATACATTAATTTTGATCAGTAAGAAACAATTATTAGGTATTTTACTCTTTTAAGAATTGAAGTAGCCACAATAAAGCTATTGCATATTTTCCTTTAGAACAAGGATTTAGATTTAATAACAAAATGTGTTTCTTATAGTAAATATTCATGAAATAATTGAAAATCAAATCAAAACATTCAATTTATGTACTCTTTTCACAATTTACATACTAATCTGATGCTGGGCTGGAGGAGAAATATATTCCTACATTATCGTTATTCACTTGCCAGTAGTATACGATACTTTCAGAAGCTCAGAAGCCTTTTTCTTGACTAGTGATGAATCTTAAGATTTTACTGTTAGGATTTGAACACTTTTAGATCCTTTAGTATACAGAAAACATTAGGATATATTTAATGGGATAGCATAAGTACTTTTCATTCTCATTCTTGAGTTTTAAAGTCTAAACCCATAGACTTACACACTTACTCTTTGTCCAAGAGTCAGAATGTTTACACTTTTCTAAGTAGTTGTGGAAGTCCTCTCCAGTGTATTTGTTTCATTTTTCAGCATGTAAGGCTTGATTGCTTAGTTTGTGTAAGAGAATGTGCTACTGTGAGAAATATTATAATGATTTTCTAAACACCCCCCTCCCATATCACTGAGCATCTAGTCTAGTAGAGGAGAGAGAATTATAAAAATAACTAGGGAGCCCTTATAGCTTGACTTCTCTTATCCTGGCATAATTATTAATATCACCCCTTTCACTTTCGAGTGTTCTGATTTGGGCAATGAGTTATATAGACACACTGTGAGTAACAAGAGGAAAGAACAAATATCTTAAACCTGATTTTTCTGAATTCATGTTCAGGTGGTAGAGGTTGATTCTTGGAGACTCCCAAATATAATTTTCTGCCTCATTTTGACTTCTTATAGATATATACTTTGTAAACTATAATCTTTTATTTTTATTATTTATTTTTTGAGATGGAGTGTTGCTTTCTTGCGTAGGCTAGAGCGCATTGGCGTGATCTCGGCTCACTGCAGCCTCCGCCTCTGGGGTTCAAGTGATTCTCCTGTCTCAGCCTCCTAAGTAGCTGGGATTACAGGCAGCTGCCACCAAGCCTGGCTAATTTTATATTTTTAGTAGAGACAAGGTTTCATTATTTTGGGCAGCCTGGTCTCGAACTTGTGATCTCATGTGATACCCCTGCTTTGGCTTCCCAAAGTGCTGAGATTACAGGCGTGAACCACTGCACCCAGCCAACTGTAGTCTTTTAAAAAAGAAGAGAGGGTGCCAATTCTCTGACTTTTCAAAATTTTTCAAAAAATTTTTTGAAAACTCCTTAAATGTGAAACTCATTAAGCAGCCTTTTAACTAGGAAAAATATCTGTATTAGGCAATACAGAAAGATTGTTTATTTTACTTACAGGTGGGTTTGTTTGTGGCTGTAGTTAGTATTGCAGACTGTCACTTGGGATGTTGTTCTGGAATTGCTTTTTCTAATTTTTTTAGTGAAGGTATATGACTAATTCTCTTTTTCCCTTTTGCAAAGCAAAGGCTCGACAAAATTTTATAGACTAGTGAAACCTTTTACAGATCTGAAAAAGTGTTGTAAACCTGCTCATGAGGTTCACACAAAACTTCTGTGCATAAATTAGGAATTGGTGTTATCTAGGAGTTTGTGAAGATGAAGTTTTTCAGGGTTCTGATTTCATGAAATGTCATTCTAAATTTCTGTCAATCTCAATTATAGGATAATAGAAGTATACTAATTTCTTGTTTAACAACAATTACTTATGTAGTATTACAATAAGTAGTATATGTAGTATACAATAAGTATACTGATGTATTATATGTAATATACAATAAGTACTTACGTCTTATTACCATAAACAGAACAGCAGTCATAATATATAAATATTGAGGACATCAAATGTTTTCTTTTTTGTGTGTGATCTAATACGAAAATCAGTACATTTCTGGATAATTTGCTACAATAAAAAAGAAAAGAAATACTAGGTATGCCAGTAATCTTGACAAGCAAATTTCCTAATTTGCAAAATGAAAGATTACATTAGATAATTTCTGAAAAGAACTTTCTACCTCTGTGTCATCTTTGAATTCGTAAAATACAATTGGTCCCTGATTTACAATGGTTAGACTTAAATTTTTTTGACTTTATGATGGTGCAAAAGTGACAAACATTCAGTAGAAACTGTACTTCAGTGTGGTGTTCGGTAAATTACAGGAAATGTTCACTATTTTATTTAAAATAGGCTTTGTGTTAGATTATGCTATATTTTGCCCAACTGTAGGCTAATGTAAGTGTTCCAAGTATGTTTAAGATAGGCTAGGCTAAAACTGTGATGTTCAGTAGGTTAGGTGTATTAAATGCATTTTTGACTTTGGATATTTTCAGTTTATGATAAGTTTACTGGGATGTAACACCATTTTTACCATTTTAAGTTGAGTGGAATCTGTAGATTCATTTAGCTAAAATGCCTTAATCTCTCTCTCTCTCTTTCTTTTTATTGGTGAGAGTCCTGCTCTGTCACCCAGGCTGAGTGCTGTGACGCAATCTTGGTTCACTGCAACTTCCGCCTTCTGGGTTCAAGAGATTCTGCTGCCTCAGCCTCCTGAGTAGCTGAGATTACAGATGCCTGCCACCATGTGAGGCCGATTTTTGTATTTTTAGGAGAGACAGTGTTTCACCGTGTTTGTCAGTCTGGTCTCGAACTCCTGACCTCAAGTGACCCGCCCACCTGGATCTCTCAAAGTGCTGGGATTATAGGCTTGAGCCACCGTGCTTGGCCTAAAATGCCTTAATCTCAATAGGCTTTTTGCACATGTGCTATTTAAACTGAGGACAGTACTCATACTTATGCCCTTGCGTCCTTCTCCCTGGATCTTATTTGCTAAAGTAGACGTTGATTTCGCTTGAGAATGTAACAAAATTTTTGATGAACATTTTACTGTTTAGTGAAAAGATGAGAATTCTCAGACATGAATTTTTATATTTGATAATAGGAAACTCTAGTTATAGGAAAAAGTCAGTATTTTGAAAAGGCAAACCAAATAGGCAAACATTTATGGAGTTTCTAACACAAGCAAGGCTCCCTCTCAGAATGGGCATCAAGAAATGTCCAATTGAATTCAGCAGATTTTATCAGTTGCTGTGGGGGATAAAATTGCATATAATTTTCTCTGTATAGTTTGTCTTGAATGTGCTGAAAACAGTTAAAAGTAAATGCGTATTTATATTTTGCCAAAGTATCAAGACAGAATAGTAGGCAGACAATTCGTATTTAGGCAGGCAAAAGGGCAAATTATCTGCCAAATGGTTGTAAATGAATTGATGCAAGGAATTTAAATATTAAATTTTGATGAGAGATTGTTAAATTTTCTCAATATTATTGTTTCCATTCGTATGCAAGCTAATTAGATACAACAACTAATTGGAGCCAGTGGCTCAGACTGGCTTGCCACAATTGGCACACACACTGGAGGGTGGCACGGTTGTCCGTATTGTTGGCCAGAAAGTCTTCAATCAATGCTTAGCTGTAGTCTTATGTGCAAATTCCTCTGGTCTTCTCTGGAGAGTCTTGTCTTACATGGGTCTTTGGAAACAAGGAATTTCCCAGGAAATCCCCACCATCTTTACTGTTTATGATATTAATACAGTTTGTACTCTGCCCTTTTAAAATATTTTAGTGATCTTAAAGCTCGACACTGGAAAAATGGAGAAGTTCCCTATTTTTGGCAAGAATAAAAAGTATTACACAAAATTAGCTTGGTGTGGTGGTGCATGCCTCTAATCTCAGCTACTCAGGAGGCCGAGGAAGGAGAATCGCTTGAACCTGGGAGGCAGAGGTTGTGGTGATCCTAGATTGTGCCATTGCACTCTAACCTGGGCAACAAGAGTGTAACTCAGTTTCAAAAAAAAAAAAAAAAAAAAAGCATTGCAAAGCATCCTCCTTCTGAATTAAGTGGTAGTTTACAACAGTGCTGCTGATCTTAATCTTAATTGTGCATTAAAAAAAAAAACAGGAATCTTTTTAAAAATTTATATTTCTGTGATGTTACCCCATACATTCTAATGCAGTAGGCATGGGATAAAACAAACACTTGAGAAGCTAGACTTTCCCCAGCTTTCCTAGAATGGAGACTGCCTCCTAAAATATTCAGAAGTCAGAAATGATTTTAAAACTAAACAAATTTAAATAAATTTGGTCTGTAAATATGTACTTCAGAGCTGAACTTAATACCCTCTTTTCACGGCTCTAAATGTGATACTTTCAATTACATGAACTCATTAGTCCCTGTCAGCATACTTCCAGGCTTTATAAAAATAAGACTTTGAAAGAGCTCTTCTCTTATTTTATTGTATAGAAGTATACATTGAAAGATAAGGAATCCTCACAAAGGTAAACTTAATCTACATTGCTGGCAGGATACATTTATTCTGTAGGAGGTGGGTGACAGCTATTTTTTAAATTTTGTCACATAGTAAGTACAAGAAAGAATCCTGTGGTGCACATATATATTGAATAGTACATGAATTAAAAGGAGGAATGATTTTGGTGTCTCCTAATTGAGTCACTTGAATTTAGATAAGGCAGAGTGCTTTCCCTGGAGGTGTATGGAAAGAATTCAGATGGCCTCTTCATTGTCCGAAAGCTTTATGCATCAAGGTTGGACTAGAAAAATTGTGGGATGAATGAATATAGGATTCTAAAATGCTCCATACTTTTCAGTTCTTTTTGTTTACATAGTTGCATTCTAACAACAGCTCAAATTAGTATGTTAGGCTCAGAAAACACATTTGAGCTTAGTTTTGTCCAAAGAGCATATTTATTCTTCGTTAATAAAAGTACATAAGAAAGGATTTATTATTATTAAAAAAGATTAGAATGACACTATTAAGCCACTTAATTATTTCTAATTATCCTTTTATGATTCTGTAGTACCTAGGTAGTTTATGCATACAATTGATATATTAGTTAACTACTCTTGCTTTTTCTTTTAAAATTAATATTGGCATTGAATATCTTCTTCTGTTCATTTTCTGTCAACCTATTTATGTATACTTTGGATTTTAAAAATAAAAGCCAAGTTCACATCTTAAACATTCTCATGAAGTTCTTTTGGATTTTTTCCATTAATGTCAGGATACATGTGTGGGTAAGTGGCACAAACACTTTTAAAATGTAGAAAATGGAATATTGGTACAAAACAGAGTAGAAGCAGAGCTTTATTCAATAAGTCAGTCTTTAAGTCATTCAACAGATATTTGTTTAATACCTGATAGGTGCCAGGTTTAGGTGTATTGTTTAGGTGCCAGAGACATAGTAATGAACTAAACAGAAAGGAAACACTGCCGACCTGGAGTTTACGTTGTAGTGGAGGAAGAAGAAAATGAACAAATAAACTATATCATATGTCAAAAGGTAAGAAATACTTTGGAGCAAAGTCGAGCTGGGAAGAGTGCAGAGATAGCTATCAATGGATGGGGGTGGGGAGGCGTTAATGTGATTTCAAATAGAGTGGTCAGAGAAGACTTCTCTGATAAAGTGACTCAAAGACCATAACATGGTGAGGGGGCAACGTTTGCTAATTTGTCTGGTCGAAGAGTGTCTGAGGTAGAAAAGGGCATGCTGACATGTTAGAGGGACCAGTGGGAGATTAGTGTGACTGGAGAAGGGTGAGCCATGGAAAGAGTGGGAGGAGATGAGGTTGGAGAGGAAGTAGGGGAGTAAGCCATGATGAATCTTGTAGGATATGGTAGACTTTGGTTAATATGAGATGGGAAAGCACTAAGGGTTTTGAATAGAGTAGTCACATGATTTAGCTTACATTTCAAAAGGAGCATTTGGCCATTCGTGTATACTTGTCTGGTTGCTTAGTAAATGACAGCAGGAAGACGAGAATTTAATGTAACTAAGTTTTAAATTTTTATTTGAAGTTGAAGTTGGACTAGATAATTTCACATGGCCTTTTTACTTCTAAAGCCCTGTGCTGCTTTATATGGATCTGTAGTAATTGATTTAAAAAAATTTTAATGTATGTAAAGGAGTATTGTGGAATAATTATTTGTACTAATGCTGTTCCTATATATTTGGTGTATTCAATGCTTTAGTATTTATAGCTTGCGTTTTTTTTTCTTTTCTTTTCTTTTTTTTTTTTTTTTTTTTTGGAGATGGGGTCGTGGTTGCCCAGTTAAGACTACATAGTAGCGTGATCTTGGATCACTGCAGCCTCAACCTCCTGGGCATTGATCCTCCTACCTCATTTTCTTGAGTAGCTGGGACTACAGGTGCGGGCCACCATGCCTGGCTATTTTTTTGTATTTTTAGTAGAGAATGGGTTTCATGATGTTGCCCAGGCTGGTCTTGAATTCCTGGGCTCAAGCAATCCACCTGCCTCAACCTGCCCACAGTGTTAGGATTACAGGCGTGAGCCATTGCACCTGGCCATCTTGCCACTTCTGAAAAGGAAATTTATACATGGCAGTTATTAAAATAATGATAAATCCCTGAGGAAAAGAAAACATTAAAAAGTGTATGACTTTAAAATTTAAAAACCACGTAAGATTGTGAAGAAAGAAAAGTTAATAGGATTTATGTAACAAACAAAAGAAAAATAGTTGTGACAGAAAACTGGGCTAAGAAAAGTGGTGCATTTGGATACCAAATGTAGCTTTGAGCTTCCTGGCAGCCAGTGGTGGGTGTGGGTGTGTGTGTGTGTGTGTGTGTGTGTGTGTGTGTTTGTGTTTCTGCAGCTATGGATATCTGTCTAGGAAGTTTATCAGGTGATGTTTTTGTTTGAGAAAAGTAGTAGTATTTAGTTACCTAGGAAATCACTTCTAGGTGTCAACCAAATGTATTTCACTGAGGCTTGAAATCATTTTGATAATTTAAAGGAAATCCAGCACTTTATAATATTCTTTTGACACTTTTAAAAAGTGATGACAGGTGTGCATCGCTGTTAGCCCTGGAAAACACAGCTATACATTTTTCATTATACAGGTGATAAAAGCCTTTATTTTGAAGCAGAGATTTGCGAAAATTACTAGGAAAAGTATGACATTGGTGATGTATTACTTCTCCTCATCTGCAGGTCTCACTGATACCTCTATATTGGTTCTGTTCTTTAATAGATCTTAATTTTGGCCTTAATCTGAAATACCTAACAACCCTGCAAGGCTCTCTGAGACTAGTGGTTTTCAAACTATGTTCCAGGGGATCATGGAGGCATATCCAATGCAGAGAGTCCTGAGCTTCTAGAGCTTTGAAGAAAGGGTTCTTTTTCAATTTAAATGTTTCTTAAATTTCATACGCAGTGTTCATCAAATATGGTATTTATCTGTGTCTCTTTGGAAGGCTATACAAGACTGAGGGAATAAATTATAGAACATTTGAATGACCATTTGAGTACATTTTTCTTTAAGAGAAACATGAGCCTTATTAGGACTAAAAGAGTTTTTGATGTTTCATATCAGCAATAGAGAGGGAGAACCTCAGAGACAGGCTTTCCTCTACCACTCCCCCTAAACTTTTTGTACTCTTAAGAGACAGGTTTTCTGGCACAAAATTTCCTGCAGTGCCTATTTGGCTCACTGTTTTCACCTGCGAGAGAAAAAATTAAGACCCTACAAAGCTTCCCTAGCTTTCATTTGTTTTCATTAGAGGAGAGTGATGAATGACAGTATTAAAATAATTTGATGGTGTTTATAATCCTGTGTATTATTATTGTTGTTAGTAGTAATAGTAGGAGCAGTAATTTCTTGTAATTAGTTCTCGGTTTAGAAAATGTTTGTTTCTGAGTATATATCTGAGAGAGATATATATCTGATATATGTCTAAATGTATTCATGAGAGATATATTAGTCATCACCCCCACATAACATGAATAAATCAAGCTCTGTAAAGGTTAGGTAAGTAGCCTAAGAAAACAGACTAGTAAATACTAGAATGTACTAGTAAGTACTAGAATACTAGAATCTGAGACTCAAGTTCAGATCATAGAACTTCAGATCTCATGTTCTTTTAACTGTATTATTGTTAAATTAGAAGTTTCAGTTGTTGAGGCATTTTGTCCTCACAGAAAGATCAACATTAATTTGATTCATTGTATTATTTAGAAAAGAAACAGTTTCTATCCTTACCCAAAACTTACCTTAAATTGAAATATGCAGTCTCATGTCTAGTAACAAGACATATTTTATTAGATTGGTGCAAAAGTAATTGCAAAACCTAATGGTAATAAAATAGTCTGTACCGATTTTTCTTTTAAAAAGAGGCTTAAAGGTTTCCTCATCTACTTTATTCTAGTAAAACTAGTATTTAGGGGTGATTACTTTTATTGTATTTGTTGTTTTGAAGTTATGAGAAGACTTTCAAGAAATCTTTATCTTTGTCTTCTAAGCCCTCAGATCTGTTTCTCCATCACTATTAATGGGGCACAGCCATTGGTGTGTAAACATCCTACAACTGCTTATCAGTAGTACCTACTCATAGGAAAAGATTTTAGTGTACAAAAAGGAGGCCAGTATATTTATTTTCACCCTTTTTTTTAATGACCAGTAATTCCAAAATAAAATATAGTAAGTGAAGAAATTATAATTTCCAAGTTTATTTTAAATAATCTAGAATGACTTTGGTAATAAGGATATGTTTTGAAAAAGAAGACAAACAAGAAATAATAGCAAACTTTCAGTAAACTGTATTAGTGTATTTTGACACTGATTAAGGATCAAATATATTTTTCCTTTTGCTAAGGTGTTACTTTTCACACCTCCAGGGTGGACCTTCTAATGTATTTTTCTGGACAGGAACACATTCAGCCACAGGTTCTGCAAAGAGGCAATTAGCTATTTGTTACTGCCATTGACATATGGCAAGTTCTTAAGCCGACATAAATGATCTTTAAAATTGCAGCAAGTACGTAAAGCAGGCTAACCTAGCTATTGCATGTCTCAAAGCAGTTGAATTTAAAATAAGTGACGGTTAACAAAATCCAATATTATAATGAACTTTTGAGGAAAGAATAATTGATAATGCTTTTTAATTGTATGTTTGGGGTTTTTGCTTGTATTATTATTATTTTGGCTTTAAGCTCATTGTATTAATCAGTTTTAACAGTGTTTCTCCATTTGCTGGATAAGAATTTGGCCAATTGGCCAGGTACGGTGGCACATGCCTGTAATCCCAGCACTTTGGAAGAATGAGGCAGGTGGATCAGTTGAGCTTCGGAGTTTGAGATCAGCCTGGGCAACTTGATGAAACTCCATTTCTACTAAAAACAAAAGAATTAGCCAGCGTGTTGGCACATGCCTGTCCTTCAAGATACTCGGGAGGCTGAGGTGAGAGGATTACTTGAGCCTGGTAAGCAGAGATTGCAGTGAGCTGAGATCATGCTACTGCACTACAGCCTGGGCAACAGAGTGAGACACCCTGCTTAAAAAAAAAAAAAGAATCCAGCTGATTACTATTTTATAGTTATATTTTCAACATTAGCTAGGCAATATAGTGCAGCAGAAAGGATCCAGAAGTCTTCACATCCATAGAAAATTATAGAAAGTGTGGTTTCTATGTATTGCTGGTAGTTGTCATTCACTATATCTAGCTAATTTTCGATACTGTATTTATTCATTTAGGCATTCATTCAGTGCTCATTTGTGCTGTACCCTGTGTTGAGTACTGGTAAATGCAACAGTGTGCAGTACAAAGTCCTTGCCCTTAAGGAATTTCTAATCTAGCTGGGAAGGCCTACTTGACCGATTACAGATGAGTTTAGTGTAAATTTAGGATGATTTCACCTGAGAGTCTAACCCAGACTGGGAGTTCAGGGACAACTTTACCGAGGAATAATATTTAAGTGGAGACTTGAATGATGTGTAGGAGTTAACAGGACTAACGGGGGGATGTAAGATGAAGGAGTACCTATAGTTTAGTGGGAGCAGTATATGCAAGAACTGGAGTATGAAAGAATTCAAAAAGGTTAGTATAGGTGGAGCGTAGAGAACATGGAGTGACTTGAAGCTAGAAAGATTGGTAGAAGTTAGATCATGCAGTGTGTTTTAGGCTGTGCTGAGGATTTTAGACTTTATCTGACATATAGAGAAAGCCATCAGAATGAGTGCAAATAGAGTGATTAGTTTGTCTATTTTAAGGCTATGCACCTGGATTGGAGGGGAGCAAAATTGGATGTGGGGAGATAGACCAAAGGCTATGGTGGCAACTTGACTGAAAGAAGTGGTACCTTGGGGGAGAAAAGTGGGCAGTCTGAGAGCTACTTGGGAAGTATAACAAACAAGGCTTGCAAACCATGAGAAAAGACTACTTAAGATTTCTTCCTGGTGTTGCTATCACCAAGATGGGTAAAACTGGAAGTATTTGTTAGTACACTTCCAGTGGTTGTATTTGTATGTGTGGGCATGTCATTTGTGCATTCTATAATCAAAATGTGCAGTTAAGAATTTAAAAATTACCAAAACCTAGAGACCCTCATTAAATGTTTTCAATTTAATGAGGGGGAGGGGAGATGATATGGTGGGTGGGTTTTGTTAAATTTGACTTTATAATTGTGTGTTATGTTTTAATTATGATTCCTGAATATTTACCTCTCTTGAGGATTTTTTTTTTAATCTTCCCCATTCTCTTCTTAAACATTATCTTGGGAACAGGTGTATTTTTATTGTGTTAGCAGCATGTATCCTTAAAATATTTTCTTAAAATATAGTAATTGTGCTCCTAGAAATGGTTTCATTTTAACCTGACTTAAAATAATCAAAGAAGTCAAAGTGATTAATTTTATATTTGTTTTATTTTTAATTGTCAGGAATATTTGAAAATACTGAAATATTTAGAGAAAAGGAGTTAGGATGAAAAGAGGGAAAACATTTAAAATCTTTAAACATTTGGATAATACTGTGAGTTTTCATTTGTTAACTCCCATTTAATACATGGATAAGCTGAAGCCTAGAAGCTTAACTGTTTTGCCAGGGCTACATAGTTAACCTGTATTGGAGGTGACGTTTTAACCTGTGTCTTTATGTCAGGCTCCAGATTTTCCTACAATACTATAATGTATAAAGGATGTATATATTCTACTGAATTTTGAAGAGCCATTACTCTTTAATTTTTTTTTTGTTTTTTCTGGTTTGATAATCATGTTTTCAGAATGCATGGTTTTTAACATTTATTTACATTAAGTTTTTGACTAAAGTACAGAGTATTTATAAATTGGTTATGGACAAGTGAGGAAAAATAATTTGCATCTACTATGTACTGTATTTTTTACTTCTTGTGAAGCAGGTGCCTATCGTGCTCTGGAAAATATAAGTACAAAATCTGAACAGTTGATGATTATAAAAATAATTACAGGTTGCCATTACGAAGCACACAATTACACCTAATCCTTTAAATAAATGTGCTTAACTACACTAAAATACATGTTTTAAAATGTTAGACAGAGACATTCTAAAAAGACACATGAAAAACATTTTATTTTTGTAAAGAAAAAGATGCTGAGTGGGTCCACAGTAGGAATTATTTTAAAACAAGAAAAAAAAAATCCTTAGCCCTGGAAACCCTTCGCGGCCTGCATTAGAAATAAATTTCCTGATGTAGCCTGTAAGTCGGTCAATACAGGGAAGACTGAATGCTGGGAGCAGTAGGTGTGTGTGTTATCTCTGAAATGCTAAAAGTCAGAAATATAGGAAAAGGATGGTCATGTTAAGTAGAATCTTTAGGGCAGATATAAACTTTCTTTTCCTTCTGTTCAGACAATGTACTTTCACCCATCTATTGTGTTTCCTTGTTTCCTATACTTTCTTTTTGTACTCCCCTCACCAGGAGTGAGGCACCAACACCAGTAGAGAGCTTTAGCTTCCTTCGAAATTCTTCTGCCTATATAAATGAGTACCTCAAATGATCTTTGCCACAAAAATGATGAATGTTTCTTTTGAAATGCAGACGATGGTTTCAAGAAGTTTATGCTCACAGAGTCAGGAGCCTTACATTGAACGGGTATGAGTCTTACTAATAGCCTAAAATTCCATTTTTTTTCACCCTACTGCAGCATTAGATATTAGAGGTAAGACTACAGACCTAGAGATCAGACTGAAAGCAACAAATTATCTTCTTGGTGGTGATGTTCCTTATAGTAATAATGATGAACTTTTAAAGAGCATTTTCTGTGTGCCAGACAGGAACTCATTAAGTCATTTAATCTTTATAGTCTTAAGTATTCATCTTATCCACATTGTGTGGATGAAGAAACTGGAGTATAATTAGATAAACTTACCCAAAGCCACACTGTTGAGTGTCTACTTGAGGGCATTGTAGGTCTCATTTTGGATTTATGAACCCTGGTAGTTATAAATACAGTATATGTTTTTCTAATTGTATCTTCACCTAGAATCTTCAAGACCACAAGGTTTGAAGTGCAGGTAAGCTTAGGTATAGGGTCTGCATTTAAGCATCTTATCCAGCTAACAGCTGTGAACAGAAATTAAAGATAGCATTTTAAAACTGTGTCTTCCATGGCTACTCTTATCTACATAAGCTATATTCTAAAGCATAATCATTTCCCCTCTTTCACTTCCTTCTTCCCTTTCTTTTTTTCTCTCAAAATACTTTAGTGATTTTAATAGTGTAATAATTGTTTAGACTATTTGCTTGTAAAAGTATGTGGCCAGTTTTTTTCTTTGTGAAAAGTAAACAGCAGTCAGCTAGCTGTGTATTAGTTTATCTTAGTTCTCAAAAGGAATCAGTAAGATGTAGAAAATTATGACAAAACCAAGACCCAAACCACAAAAGACTTTAAAGACTAAATAACTATATATATATATATATATATATATATATATATATATATATATATAGTTCCATATAACAAAGCTGATAATTGATAGCAGGGAAGTAAAAGAGAACCAACATTTGTTGATTTCTTGCCCAAGCATTAGGTGTTTACAAAATGTATTGTGTTTACAATGGAGACTTTGAAATTTCAAATTTGTTTGGGTGAGGTGGGAGGGAAGAAAGGTATTGACCGAAATACTGTTTACTTCTGTCTAGCTTAAAAGGGGATTTAAGCATTATGGGGTACTTTGATTTACCTTTCTTTTTTTTTTTTTGAGACACGGTCTTATTCTGGTGCCTAGGCTGGAGTGCAGTGGCACAATCATGGCTCACTGCAGCCTTGACCTCCTGGGCCCAGATGATCCTCCCACCTCAGCCTCCCAAGTATCTGGGACTCTAGGTACACATCACCATGCCCCACTAATTTTTAAAATTTTTTGTAGAGATGGGGTTTCACCATGTTGCCCAGGACCTTAGCTTATTTGATTGCATGGTTTAGCACAGGAGAGCATATGATAGGAGAGCTTTTCCTTCCAATGATAGAAATGTTCTCTTTCTTGCTTATAAATATTTTATTTTATATGAGATTGTGTGAATTATCCTGTGGTCATAGGCTAAATTTTAACACTACATGAACTGTACCTCTGGTTATATAATGCAGATGCATTCTGCAGTGTACCAATGTATTTATTTATAGCCAGCTTTATTATTTATTCATATGTGTATATTTAAAAATTCTTGACTTGGTTCCTGACACCAAGAATACATACATGTATAGCTTATTGGAAATACTATGGAATATAAATGAATATTAGCATCACCCTGTGTTGAATTTTATAGAAATGGGAGGGGAAGCTTTTCTTAATAAGCCCTAATGCCAAGAATAAATTTTGATATTATTTTTTTCTGCTTCATAACTGTGGAAAACTATTGCAACCAAACTGTTTAAGCCATTTTTAAAGTTAAAATTGTTATTTCAGGACAAATTTTGAAGATAATATATTTTTTGCAGAGGGGAACTTTTGCCATTACTGTTGCTGTGCTGGAGGAATGGTGTTTATGCTTTGGTAGTATAACTAGTGGTCTGACATGAAAAACTCTCAAAACTATCCTATATTTGGTTTTTAACTATAATTTTATGTTAAAATCTTACATATTAGTGTATATGTGTGTGAATACATATATAAATTACATTTTCTTGTTTTTAAAATATCTTAAGATACATGAAGGAGTTAACATGTTGATGAAACATACTGTGATGTGGAAATGTACTTAGGACTTAGTCTAAAATGGAAAAAAAAAAAAGCAAGATTCAAGACTGAATATGTAATATATTCAATTTAAAAAAGTTCTGGTCAGGCGCAGTGGCTCATGCCTTTAATCCCAGTACTTTGGGAGGCTGAGGCAGGTGTGTCAGTTGAGGTGAGGAGTCCAAGACCACCCTGGCCAACATGGGGAAGCCCCATCTCTATTCAAAATACAAAACTTAGCCGGGCATGGTGGCACACACCTGTAGTCCCAGGTACTTGGGAGGCTGAGACAGGAGAATCGCTTGAACCTGGAAGGTGGAGGTTGCAGTGAGCCAAGATCACGCCACTGCACTCCAGCCTGGGCGACAGAGACTCCATCTAAAAAAAAAAGTTCTGAAGTGAATGTGTGTATTACTTTTAAAGTAAACTTTTGTGAAATATGACATGCTCCTCAAGTGAACACATTTGTGTAACTAGTGCCAGATTTAAAAAAGATCATTGCCAGCGCTCCTTTCCAAGGAGGTCTCCTGCCTTCTCCACTTAGCCACTGTCTGGACTTCTCACACCATTGATAAGTTTTGACTGTTTGGGGACTGTACATAAATGGAATTATATAGTACTACTTTCCTGTGTCTGGTTTCTTCTGTACAATATTGTTTGAGATTCGTACATATTTTATGTAGTTGGAGTTTATTCATTCTTATTGCTGTGTAATATTCCATTGTGTGATTATATAATGATTCATTCTATGTTTATGGGTATTTCTCAGTTTGTACTTAAATCGTTTGTTACTTTTATCATTAAAAATGGGTTTTAAAAACCGGAAATATTAACTAAATCTAGTTTTCAAGTGAACTATCTTTAAATTTGCAGGTGTACTATGCTAATTATTCTGCAAATTTGCTACTTTCTGATTTTTCTTTCATTCCTGATTTATCAGGAGTCTACACATTTGGGGATATCTAATCATGTTATTGATTATGTTTAACCTGTTTTTCTTCAAGCATGAGTACTTTGATTTATCTGGTTTAGATCTTTTCATTCCCTTATACTGAATCTTAGTCATTTTACAATAGACACAGCCAGTTCACTCCCCCTTTTCCAGCCTCGGACTCTTCAAACCTTCCAAGAAAGGTATCCAGAGGTCACATATTGGGGAACCAAAGGCTCATGTGAAAAAGTCTTAGAGACACAAAAACCTTGTACCTCAGTCATTAATGTAATTTAAGGGAGACTGATGCCTTAGATTATTTTTTTTTTAGTTTTAACATGAGTGAGTATAATTACTTCCACTCCTCTTCCTACTTCCCAGTTCCTGAGTTGCTCCCCTGAAGGATCTTGCTGCAAGAAATGAGTGAATGAAGATGTTGAGAATTAAAGTACTGATCTTAATGGGAGCATAGGTGATATGATTTGGATTGCCTGAGGCTAGGAGTTTGAAACTAGCCTGGGCAACATAATGAGACCAAGTTTCTCTTAAAAAAAAAAAAGTATTATATATATTTGATATATATAAAATATATATATAGTTTTGAGAGAAGGTTGGTCTCACTATGTTGGCTTATATATATAAGCCAAGTGAGGTGGTGTGTGCTTGTAGTCCTAGCTACTTGGAAGGCTGAGGTGGGAGGATTGCGCCCAGGTAACAGAGTGAGACCCAGTCTCTATTTTTAAAAAAATGGAATGTTGTATACTTAGCATAAAGTGATCAATAAATGTTTGATGAATGAATTAATGAGAAAAGAATTTTTTTTAAAAAAAGAAATTTTCTGAGGAGAGAAAACATTGCATATTTAAGGTATTACTTTGAATTCCATTGTGGACACTGCCGCAAGTATGCAGCCTTGAATGATGGAAATATCCTCATAAGATTCTGAAAGGGGAGGAAACCAATTTTGCCTGTAAGTAGGTGTCAGTAGAGCTGCACTTATTTGCACATTTCTAGTTCTGCCTCTGACTACAGATCAATGTGATGATTTTGAATTTGTAGACCATCTGCCTGACAGTGCACTTAAAATTGCAACTGATCTTTGTAAGCTGAGTATAACTATTATTGTAGCAAACAGCAAATTTAATGAGTATACCCTGCGAAGAGTTAGGTCCATACCTGCTTGATGACTGTGAGTTGTTCTTTCTTTGGACACCTGGTATTAAACACTTACAGGTTATTAAAATTTGGGACAGGTTAATGACAATTACAGAATTTAGCATTCTCAATCTAATAGATTCAATACAATAACTTTTTGTGTGTTTATAATTTGTTACATATCATTTACCATATGTGGTTTAAAATATACATGGCAAACGTTCTTTAGTGCTTTGATTGCAATAATTATCGTATAACCAACACATTTTAAGTATTATGTACCTAAGAAGGAACTTGAATTTTATCTTAACACAGTAGCATTGACTAATTACTCACAAAATTAGTAGTCATGGAAGAAAATAGGTATAGGAAAAGTAAGTCACTGAAATTGAGAAAATTAAAATTATGGACATTAAATTAAAATAAAATTATAGAAGCACTAAATAGATAAATTGATTTTTTAATGTCTTGTTAAGCATTTAAATTACCTTTACAAAATATTCTTTACAGTCCTTTTTTTGAGAAGTTGCTGCTGTGTATTTGATTAATATGTAAACAACATTTTGATTGTTAGAATATTCTTTTCATTACTTTCAAATTTGTATTTAAGGTTAGCAGAGCCTCAGGCCCTGCCTGAGTAGAAAGTGATAAACTGACCACACTGTAGAGGAGGAAGAAAAACATCTCACCAATGGCAGACAGCAGGAACTAATGATTTCAGCCGTTGCTGATCTAATCCATCATGGTGCTGTAATACAGTTAGTTTTGTGTGATTGGTTTGTTGTTCTATTGGAATGCGTTGTATACCCTTCTTATGATTAAACCAGGCTACTTCTGGTTCTCACCTTCCTTGAAAGGCAATTTGTTACATTGTGTTTCTTTTAAAAGACAAACTTAGAGCCTGTTGAATTTCAACAAAAGTTAAGTCTTTTGTAGGACATGAAACAATCATATTCTTTATTTAATGAAAATACTGAGCCATATGAAAATTTGTCCAACATTTGGTAAGTGCCCTTAGTTAAGTCTTTAATATTCCTAGAATAGTAAAAGATCTAGTACCTTTTTATCTCTAACCTACTGGGTACAGATTTTGGTTTCAGGTACTATCATCACACACAGGTTGAAAATGACATTTTCTCACCTGTCAAGGCATAATTTCAGTAAAATGTATTTAGCTGTCAGAAGTCTGCAAGCAGTCCATCATTTGAGACATGATGCTGTTTTGACTGATATTGGTGACATTTTAGCTCTACAAAAGTTCATAATTAAAAAGGTACTCACTATTTCACTAAAGACCGTGTAACGCATTGCATATTAATTAATAAGATGTTCTTATAAATACTATCCCTAAAATGTACTTAGTTTTACTTTCCTTTAATATGTATAAAATTTTAACCATTTATTCATACCATTAGAAAAACATAGAACTTTCCTGTCTTTTCGGTATGTCCCTTTTACTTTTCTACTCATTATAAAGTCAAGAACAACTGTGGAAAAACACACTTTGTTAATTCTTTGTGATGTTTTTGAAAACTTCGTTCGTATATGGAAACTTCTGATTCATCTTGCTTTCTGAAGGAGAAAACTAAGTTACATATGAGCCTCGTTTTGCGTAATGTATTACTATTAGTATTACAGTATGAAAGATTTATAACCAAAAGCCCCTTTCCCTTGAAGTGAAGTTATCCTCGATGGCCAATTAGTACTTAGGGTGATATGTATCTTAAATGCTACCCTGTGCCTTTCCATTTTTGTCATGCTTCTTTCCTCTCTTTCCATCCCTGCCCACCTCCACTTTCTGCTATTAAGAATAGCTTATAGGCTAAAGCTTATTGCTAGGGTTACCGCCTAGAACAGGGAAGCTTAATTGTGAATTAGAAAGTAGATTTTTTCTTTTTCAAAGTTCAAAACTAGGCAATAGCTAGACATTGAAGTGGTTAAAGGATTTTCTGAGAACTTCCAAAGCTGGGTTTTTACCTAACAAAAAACGTATTTGAAGGATTAGTTTATATCATAATCATAGTAAGAAGAATAATTCTAGACACCATGGACTGGTCAGATCCCTTTCGGGTATGAGGGATTGAGGTACATAGAGAGATTCAGAGTAGGCGAGACTAGGGTAAGAATGATGCCTGAGTCCTGAGAAGGGAATAAGTTCCCTTCACCTTAGAAGTGCAACAAAATAGAACTTTCAGAAAAGCCGAAGAGTAATCGCTAAAACTGCAGGCTGTTGCTAGGGTTTCTCGGGTATAGCCTGCAAAACCCACAGACCTTTTGGAAAGTACTGTCTCTGTCATAGCGTGGTAGTAATGGATAAAAGATGAAGTACGAAGCCAAAGGGCAGTTTTTACAGGGTTCTACACACTCCAGGGTAATACAGAGAAAGCAACCAAGAGTTTTGGCCACCTCCCGACCCCCTACCCCACCAAGAGTTTGACAGTACTGAGTGGACTGCAAGACTGAAATTGGCTTGGTTTCAAGAGGGAGGAAGAGGCAGCTGTATGCAGATTTATCGTGAACAGAGAGATTGCACATCTCTCTGCAACTACTGGCACAGCTTGCCGACTAAGTGGATGCAGTGAAAACAAAACCTGATGCCCAGAAATCAATCTCATGAAAAGCCATCCTGGAAGGACGGTAAAAGAAGTAATGCTTCCTCTTATACCCAAATGCCAACTTGATAAGAAAGGAGGAGATAACCATAAGGAGGGGCAGAAATTTTTAGGAACTAAATAGCCAAAAAGAAAGTGTTATAAATGAGAAGATAACGAGATACCTTTTAAATGGCAAGGTTGATTTTTTCCTACAATGATTTGAAATAGTGACTTGTAACTATAAAGAAATCAGTTTAGAAAACACAGTTGCTTTTTTTTTTTCATGCCCTCAATTGTGGCTGGCCAGTTTATACCTACTGTGCTGGAAAAGTTTAAATTATAAATTACTGTCACAATCCCCGTAGATACTAAAATCCCTGATCTATAAAATCTGTGTGCATGAACAATACTGTCATTCCTCCTTTTTGTATAGCATTGTTATTAAAGGAGAAAAAAAATGCTACAATTCATATATATTTGCTGACAGTATAAAGCAATGTATGCAGTTTGTACATACTCCTCTATCAGTGCATTGAGGAAAATTATACCTCTTACGTAAATGATCTAAGACTTTCTGAATTTTGTTAGATCCTGCCATTTCTTATTTTACACAGGAGGCTGCCAGCTATCAACTGATTGAATTGATTGCTTCATTAAAGCTGGAAATACAGATGTGATGAGTTTTGCAATTAATTGTATAGAAAGATGGGCTTGGAAAAACAAGGGGGTGCCCAGAGTAGCAGGGAAGACCTGATAACTGAATTAAAGCTAAACTGCTACTGGTGCAGCAAGTCAGTCTGTACTGTTCTCAGGGCCAGGGGAAAGCAGCAAGTCAGAAACCGGGAAGAGAGTCAGTAAACATTATGGTATATACTCATTGAATTTAGATGATCAAGAGTTTGAATCAGACAGGAAGCTATAGGACTAGAGGGCAGGAAAGAGCCACAGGTAATAAATCTTTGTTTTGAAATAGAAATATTTTGTGCTATTTCATAAACTATTCCCAGAATTGAGCAGAGTACATCTGCAGTTAGGCAGTGTTAGGTAAGTGAAAGAATCATGTGAGGTTAGGACTAAGGTTTCATCCTGATGTCAGCCTGTGGTGGTACATCCTGACACTAACTGCAGACAAACTCCTCACCTCATATGTTTCCTGAAAACTTCCTCCAAATTTACTTTTGTTAATTATCTCATCTCCTCTTATACCCAAGTACATTCCTTAACTCAACTTCTCATCTTTATGTATCCCAAAAAAGTTTAATCCTCATCAGTGTCCTTTACACAGTAAAATTTTTGCCTGAGAGTATTCTCTTGTAGGCAAGCTTCTCATATCAATTCCAAGTATTTTTAGGTGGAAGCACAGAAACACTAAATCTCTGTTGTTAATCAGGATATGCTAAATTATGCTGCATAACAAACAACATCAAAATTTCAATTATTTAATACAGGTCTCCAAGCCTTGGTGCAAGTCCATGAACAAACTGTCTTCTGCAAAACTGGTCCTTGGTGCCAGAAAGGTTGAGGACAGCTTATTGAACCCATCAAAAATTTATTTCTCCTCACAGAGATGCACTGTGTAACCATATGATTCTCTGGGGTGACTGATTTCATCTTGGTAGTTTAGCAATCCAGGCTGCTTTGATCTTGTGGCACTATGATTGGTTTAGCAGGGAGGGAGATAGCAGAAAGTCTCACAGTGGCAATTAAATGCTTTGACCTGGTTCAAATATCACTGGCCAGAAATATTTTCATGGTCTTACTTAACTACAAGCAGTGGGGAAATGCAATCCTTGCAAGGGCCAGAAGGAATGGGATATCAGAATGGAAAAACACTAAGTCACTAGCACACCTTACTTGGGTAGTGTAAGGTTTTCGTGGTGATTATTGATTTCTGAGAAGCAAGAAATTATAATGGTCTTTGTTACCCTAAGTGGTTTTTTTTCCTACCCATTGTCTAATAACCTTTACAATATTTCCTAAAGGGCAGAGTATTTACTGAATCTTGAGGATGCCAGTGCCTGGAGATATGTGTATATGTCTGTATGAGTGTGTATATGTGTATACTCATACACATAAATGAGATTATAAGCATATCCATAGAAAATATTTAAGTATTTGATTCTTTTTCAGTTCTTCTTAGTATCTAGTATAACAGGCAGATTTAGAATTAAAAAAAAAAAAATCCTACTGTCTTAAAATGGTATATGTTGAATTACATTCCAAAGAGGATTTGAGGAGTATGGGGGCATGGCCTTCCCATTAAATCCATTAATTCTCTATGAGAGTTCTATATCAGCAACTACTGTTTCCAGAAAAACAGTAAATATATTGAATGGAGAGACCATTAAAAGAACTACAGAAAGCATAGATGTCTCTCTGAGGGGTGATTGACTCCAGCAACAGTATCTGAATCTTAATGATTTATAAACATACAGTGTCTACATTTAGGAAAAAGTTCCTCTGAAATTGGTAAATCTTCAAAGACAGAAGGAAATCTGTTTTATTTTTTTGACACAAGGTCTCACGCTATCACCCAGGCTGGAGTGCACTGGCACAGTCACAGTTCACTGCAGCCTCGACCTTGTCAGGGGTGATCCTTCTGCAGCCTCCCAGGTAGCTGGGACTACAGGTGTGTACCACCATACCTGGCTAAATTTTTAAAATATTTTGTAGAGATGGAGTTTTGCCATTTTGCCCAGGCTGGTCTTGAACTCCTGGGCTCAAATGATTGGGCTACCTTGGCCTCCCAAAGTGCTGGGATTACAGACATGAGCCACTGTGTCTAGCCTAGAAATCTATCTCAAAAAGAGGAAGAAAACTGACGGCAGGACTACTTGAGAAAATATTTATATGTACTCTGGTAGCCCTTTGTTTTTCTGTTAGGGTTTTGAATTAGCTATGTTGAATGAGAGCTCTTAATCAGCAACTACTGATTGAGAGCTTTCATTTCAACAGAGCAAAAATAAACATACTGAACTTAGATTTTAGAAAAATGATTTTGTGTATGATGGTTCACAGAACCAATGGTGATGGTTCACAATGATGCTTAAAGGTTCATCAAGCCCTGCCAATCAAATTAGTCTAGGAATATTTAATATGTTTGTCACAATAAAATGTTCTATATAACCTCTTTAAAGGAAGTGGTGGAAATTAGTTTCTAGCAGCTCCCCATCAAATATCAGTGAGGACCTTTGCAAAAAACCGAGCTGATAGTTGAGACTTTTACTTTAGGATTAAAAAAAAATCCGTGAGAATCAAATTAATATACTTGCTCTACAGCTATAAATTACAAAGTAATTTATTAAATTATATGATTAAAACAATCATGCTTTTTATTTTGCTTATACCTCTTTTATTTAAAAAGTAGCTGTAAGAATAACAGAAGAGAACCGAAGTTAGGTATTTAAATATCTAAATATTTATTGCTATGGAAAGCAAAATAGCTCATTATATGCTTTAAGTTAATGTGCCATTGTGACATGAACTAACATGGCTTGTTGTGTGCTTGCTTATGTCAAGGCATTGTTACCTATTTATTATGTATAATATCTCCTTTAGTCCTATTATAACCTTGTCAGAGTTAAGATTCACATATATCCAGTAAATTGACCAAGCGTTCCTAGTTACAAAGTGTTAGAAGCAAAATTTTAATCTGCGTATATGTTCTTTTTATTATACTCTGCTGTTTTTGAGATTTGGAGTGAGAATGCCAGAAACAAGGGGATGATCGTGAAGGAGCCATGATCTGATCCCATCGTTCTTTTGACTATTCAGCATCATGGACATTACGTTTTTTCAGATTCTTTATTTGCTGCTTTTCATGGACTCTGGACAAATAACTAGCTTTGTGTCTGCTTGTGTTTCTTATACTCTTTCAGGATCATTTCCCTGTTCTAATGATGTTGCTAAGGGTAATGGCATAGTGCTGGTTCTGTCATCTTTATTGCTAACATCTCCTTTGAGAAATATGGTTCTGGCAGGTTTTTAGAATGTAAATCAACAAGATAAGGTTTGTACTAGGCCGTCATAAGCAGTGAGGACTGGAGAGATCACCTAGGTTCCTCAGGCCAGATGTGAATGGGCTAGTGTTAGCTCATAGTACAATTTTTTTTTTTTTTTTTTTTGAGACGGAGTTTCACTCTTGTTACCCAGGCTGGAGTGCAGTGGCATGATCTCGGCTCACTGCAACCTCCGCCTCCTGCGTTCAAGCAATTCTCCTGCCTCAGCCTCCCAAGTAGCTGGGACTACAGGTGCGTGCCACCATACCCAGCTAATTTTTGTATTTTTAGTAGAGACAGGGTTTCACCATGTTGACCAAGATGGTCTGGATCTCTTGACCTCATGATCCACCCGCCTCGGCCTCCCAAAGTGCTGGGATTATAGGCGTGAGCCACCGTGCCCGGCCACAAATTTCTTTTCTAAACAAAAGACTATCTCCTTGTTCCTTCTGTTGGAATTAAATGAAAAGTTGCTTGTGATTAACTTTTTCATCATCTGTATAACTGATATTTACAGATTTTGGAAACAGCTTTAATGGTAGCATATTTGAAATGGACTTTGATCTACAAAGTAAACATTTGTAGCACATTTAGAAACCAACTTAAGATGTGTAACTTTTCTTTTTTTGCCTTTCTCTGGATATTTTGAATAATATGTCCTTACCTTCATGTAATTCTTAGCTGAGCACCTAGGTGTTTTTATTTTTTATGTAATTAATAATTTTATTACTTAAGAAATTATACTTGTACCTTGACGACATTGAAACTTTGGATTTCCACTGTACTCGGAGGAGATTCATGAAGCATAGATAATGGAATGAAATATGAATTAGCTTTCTAAACTCTGACTGTAAGATCACATCCCTGAATTGTTAGGGATATGGAGAAAAGCTCTGAGCTGCCACCATAAAGCCAGTCCTCTCATGATGCCACAGGAATGGTCTAGGACTCTCTTTAGTGTTAAGGATAGTGGTTTCACCTGCTGGTTTAGTTTGCCTTAGCAGTCTTCAGTTCTTCTTTCAGATCAGAAATAGTACCCCCAACTGAAAAGGCCTCATAATAGATGAATTTTTATAAAGGACAACCTAAGTATTTGAATATTACTATAAGACATCATCATTATAGCACAGAGTGATACTTTTGATGTTCCAGAGTATTCTCCTAGTCATTCAGAGAAGTTTAGCATGTTTGTTCTGTACAGTAACAAAAAGAAGTGAATGCTGTAACTTGGAAAAATTTGTTTTAAAAAAGTCAGTGTTAAAAAGCGAGTTCTTTCTTGCTGTTACCTTCCTTCCTTTGAACAACAAAGATTAATTGTACTTCTGCTGTGTGCCAGACCAGTACTGAATGCTGTGGATACAAAGATGAATGAAACATGTTCTTTATCCTCAAAGAGCTTGCTATGTAATTGTTCAAATAGACATAAGAGAATAATTAGAATATGATGTAGTATTTTAATGGTAGTGTTGAAAATATTTCTGGAGAGCGTAGAGGAAGAAAGAATAATAAAATCTTCCTAAGGTGTATGAGGGGGACCTATCAGGACTAGCTTCAGGTTCATGGTGAATTTTCCAGTGGTGTCAGATAAATGAGGTGCAACTATATTTTTGAAAGATTAGCAGTTTGGCATTTATCGTCATTCCTCTGGGATTTTAGCCTGTTTTGAATGGAAGGTAGCCTTTGTTAGAGAACAGAAGATGAGCCACTTTTGTAATTTAGTATGAAGCATTTTGAACTGCTCAGAAGAATTTCTTCATAATTTCTAAATAAATGTTACCTAATTAAACTAAAAAGCTTCTGCACAGCAAAAGAAATAATCAGCAAAGTAAACAGCCCACAGAGTGAGAGAAAATATTTACGAACTATGCATCTGATAAAAGACTAACATCCAGAATCTACAAGGAACTCAAACAAACCAGCAAGAAAAAAAAAATACCATCAAAAAGTGGGCAAAGGACATGAATACATATTTCTCAAAAGAAGATATACAAACAGCCCACAAACATATGAAAAAATGCCCAACATTCCTAATTATCAGGGAAATGCAAATAAAAACCACAGTGTGATACCACCTTACTCTTATAAGAATGGCCATAATTAAAAAAAAAATAGATGTTGGCATGGATGTGGTGAAAAATGAATGCTTTTATACTGCTTGTGAGAATGTAAACTAGTACAACCACTATGGAAAACAGTATGGAGATTCCTTAAAGAACTAAAAGTAGAACTACTGTTTGATCCAGCAGTTCCACTACTGGGTATCTTCGAAAGGAAAAGAAGTCATTATGTGAAAAAGACAACATACACACACATGTTTATAGTAGCACAGTTTATAATTGCAAAGATATGGAACCACACTAAGTGGCCACTGACCAACAAGTAGATAAAGAAAATGTGGTATATAGATACCATGGAATACTACTCGCCCATTAAAAGGAATGAAGTATTTCCTTTGCAGCAACTTGGATGGAACTGGCGGACATTATTCTAAGTGAAGTAATTTAGAAATGGAAAACCAAATATCCTATGTTCTCATAAGTGGGAGCTAAGCTATGAGGATGCAAAGGCATAAGACTGATACAGACTATGGGGACTTGGGAAGGTTGGGAGTGGGGTGAGGGATGAAAGACTACATATTGGGTATAGTGTACATTTCTCAGGTGGTGAATGCATTAAAATCTCAGAGATCAACACTGAAGAACTTAACCATGTAACCAAAAACTACCTGCACCCAAAAACTGTTCAAATAAAAATAATAAATACAATAAAATTCAAGGTAGAAAATCATGTATTTGAATGTTGAGTATAGTATAAGAGCACTATCTGTATAACCTTACGTAATTTAAAAGTTTTAATTCTATACAAACTTAATCTCATAACTAGTGTTTACATATCTGAAAATAATTTAGTGAAAAAGTTCCTTAAAGTGAATTTACTTTAAATTGGATTCAAGGAGAAGGGGCCAAAATGGAGAACTAGTAGCACCTAATGGGCACCACTCTCATGGAAATAAAATAGAAGGGCTAGTTAACACTGACCATGTAGGCCCATCATCTGATAAACCACATTGGGATCTATCAAGGCAGCAAGGAGACACAGAAAGCAGAAAGAAACAAAGAAGGGAATCAGCCTGTCTGGGCTCAGCGAGGAGCCAGGAGAACCTCTCAATCATGGGAAAGAGTGAATGAGTGAGTGTGAGCTCCCTGGAGGAGCACATCCCCATTGCACTTCTAGACTGAGGCAGAGAGCCACCATTTTGTGTGGGGGCAACTCTTGAGTCCAAGGAGACCACCCTGAGACTTGGGCCCTGGAGCAGACGAACACTGGAGCCATAGAAGCCTCAGTCATGGGACCTGGAAGCAGTAAGATTGCACCACTCCTCCTCTTCTCCCCCGATCGCTGCTGGATTGGGCTTGGTGCTAACTTCTGGCCTAGGGGTCTTCCTCCTGTCTGAACTCAGGAAGAGGGCCTGGCTTCCTGTTGTCCCAGGAAGCACCCAGATGTCAGGGTGGCCAGCCCTACCCACCCCTGCCACAGGCAGGCAGGCAACACCTGCTAGAGTTTCTGGCTTAGCAGTCCAGCTTCTGTGTGAACTTACCTAGAGGGTGCAGCCTCCCTTTGTTCTGGGAAACACTTGGACAGCAGGGAGAGTGATCTCACCCCAACCCTGTCACAGGTAACCAGGAAGTTTTAGTTACCTGCTAGAATTTCTGGCATACAGTCCCACATCTGTGAGAACTCAGCCAGAGGGTGCAGCCTACTGTTGCTTGTTAAAAGTGGCTAGAGAGAAGGGGTAGGTCACCTATAAAGGGAACCCCATTAGGCTAACAGCGAACCTTTCCGCAGAAGCCCAACAAGCCAGTCTCTATTGGGGTCTAGATTCAGCATTCTTAAAGAAAAATTCCAACCAAGAATATCATATCTGGCCAAACTAACCTTCATAAATGAAGGAGAAATAAGATCCTTTTTAGACAAGCAAATGCTAAGGGTATTTGTTACCACCAGACTTGCCTTACAAGATGTATTGAAGGAAATACTATATATAGAAAGGAAAGACTGTATTACCAGCTATCACAAAAACACATTTGAGAATGTAGACCAGTGATGTTATAAAGCAGCAACACAATCAAGTCTGCATAATAACCATCTAACAACATGATGATGACATCAAACCCGTACATATCAATATTAACCTTGAGTGGAAACAGGCTAAAAGCCCCAATTAAAAGGCACAGAGTGGCAAGTTGGATAAAGAAGCAAGATCCAACTGTATCGTGTCTACAGGACTCATCTCACATGCAATGACACTCATAGGCTATAAGTAAGGGGATGGAGAAAAATCTCCCAAGCAAACAAAGCAGAAAAAAAGCAAGGGTTAGCATTCTACTTTCAGACAAAATAGACATTAAACCAGCAATGATCAGAAAACACAAAGGTATTACCTAATGAGAAAGGAAAGGGCTCAATTCAACAAGAAGACTTAACTATCCTAAATATGTATGCACCCACCACTGGAGCATCCAGACTCATAAACAAGTTCTTACAGACCTACAAAGAGACTTAGATAGCCACGCAATAGTAGTGAGAGACTTCAGCACCCCACTGACACTATTAGAAGATCACTGGGGCAGAAAACTAACAAAGATATTCAGGAGCAGAGCTCAGCATTTGACCAAATGGGCCTAATAGACACCTACAGACGTCTCCACCCAAAACAACAAAATATACATTCTTCTCATGTGCACATGGCATGTACTCTAAGATTGACCACACAATTGGCCGTAAGACAATTCTCAGCAAATTAAAAAAAAAATACCAAACACACTGTCAGACTATAGCAGAATAAAAATAGAAACCAATACTGAGAAAATTGCTCAAAAGCATACAATTACATGGAAATTATATAACCTACTGCTGAATGACTTTTGGATAAACAATGAAATTGAGGCAGAAATCAAGTATAACATACCAGAATCTCTGAGACACAGCAAAAGCAGTGTCAAGAAGGAAATATATAGCACTAAACAACCACATTAAAAAGTTAAAAGGGGCCGGGTGCAGTGACTCATGCATGTAATCCCAGCACTTTGGGAGGCTGAGGCAGGCAGATCACAAGGTCAAGAGATTGAGACCATCCTGGCCAACATGGTGAAACCCCGTCTCTACTAAAAATGCAAATATTAGCTGAGTGTGGTGGCCTGCGCCTGTAGTCCCAGCTACTCGGGAGACTGAGGCAGGAGAATCACTTGAACCTGGGAGGGGGAGGTTACTATGGGCTGAGATTGTGCCATTGTACTCCAGCCTAGTGACAGAGTGAGACTCCATCTCCAAAAAAAATAAGTTAAAAAAGGATCTCAAGTAAACAACCCAACATTACACCCAGAAGAAACAGAGAAACAAGAGCAAACCAACCCCAGAACTAGCAGAAGACAACAAATAACAAAAATCAAAACTGAAATGAAGGAAATTGAGATGTGAAAACCCATACAAAAGATCAGCAAGTACAGGAATTGATTCTTTGAAAGAATAAATAAGATTAGTCTGTGCCATTAGCAAGACTAATAGAGAGAGACAGAAGATCGAAATAAATAGAAGTGACAAAGGGGACATTACCACCAACCGAACAGAAATACAGAAAACCCTCAGAGACTACTGTGAACACCTCTATGCATGCAAACTAGAAAATCAAGAAGCAATGGATAAATGCCTGGAAACATACAACCTCCCAAGATTGAAACAGGAAGAAGTTGAATCCCTGAACAGAGAAATAATGAGTTCTAAAATTGAATCAGTAATAAAAGGCCTGCCAACCACAAAAATCCCAGGACCAGATTTGCAGCTAAATTACTAAATGTATAAGGAAAAGCTGATACTATTCCTACTGAACCTATTCCTACAAATTGAGGTGGAAGGAATCCTCTCTAATTCATTCCATGAGGCATCATTATGATGCCAAAACCTGGCAGAGACACAACAACAAAAGAAAATCTTAGGCCAGTATCCTTGATGACCATAGAAGCAAATATCCCCAACAAAATACTAACAAACCAAATTCAGCAGCACATCAGAAAACTAATTCATCATGATCAAGTAGGCCTTATCCCTAGGATGCAAAGTTAGTTTGGCATACACAGATCAATAAATGTGTTTTGCCACAAAAACAAAACTATAAACTTACTAATCATAGGACTGGAAGTCCTAGCCAGAGCAGTCAGGCAAGAGAAGCGGAATACCAATAGGAAGAGAGGAAGTCAAACTCTTTTTGTTTGTAGATGATACGGTTATATACCTAGAAAACCCCATAGCTTTTGCCCAACAGTTCCCAGATCTAAAAAACAACTTTAGTTAAGTCTCAGAGTACAAAATCAGTGTTTTTCTGTACACCAACATCATCTAAGCTGAGGCCCAAATCAGAAACACAATCCCATTCACAATACCTACAAAAAGAATAAAATACCTAGGATTACAGCTAACCTGGGTGATGAAAGGTCTCTACAATGAGAATTACAAAACATCAGAGATGACACAAATGGAAAGCCAAAGCATTCCTAAGCAAAAAGAACAAGGTTGGAGGCATCACATTACCCATCTTCACACTATACTGCAAGGCTACCAGAACCAAAAGAGCACGATAGCGGTACGAAAACAGACACGTAGACCAATGGAACAGAGAGCCTAGAAATAATGCCACACACCTGCAGTCATCTGATCTTTGACAAAGTCGACAAAAGCAATAGGGAAAGGACTTTCTGTACAATAAATAGTGCTGTGATTACTGGCTAGCCATATGCAAAAGATTGAAACTATCTGTTAGAGGAATGCAAATCCAAACCATAGTGAGATAACGATCTCATACCAGTCAGAATGGCCATTATTAAAAAGTAAAAATTAACAGATGCTGTTGAGGTTGTACCCAGAGTACTTATACTCTGCTGGTGTGAGTGTAAATTAGTTTAGCCATTGTAGAAAGCAGTGTGGCGATTTCTCAAAGAACTTTAAACAGAAGTACCATTCAACTCAGCAGTCCCATTGTTGGGTATATAGCCAAAACAATGTAAATAATTCTCCATAAAGACGCATGTGTATGCTCATCACAGCACTATTCATGATAGCAAAGTTCTGGAATCAGCCTAAATACCCATCCCTGGTAGATTAGATAAAGAGAATGTGGTATAGCTATACCAAGGAATACGATGCAGCCATTAAAGAAGAATGAGATCATTCCCTTTGCAGCAACATTGATGAAGCTGAAAGCCATGATACCTCATGTTCTTGCCTATAAGTCAGAGGTAAACAAAGAGTATACATGCACACAAATAGGGTACAACAGACACCAGGGCCTCCTAAGGTGGAGGGTGGGAGGAGGGAGGAGATTGGAAAATTGCCTACTAGGTACTATGCTTATTACCTGGGTGACAAAATAATCTATATACCAAACCCCTGTGACATGCAGTTTACCTGTATAACAGACCTGTGCATGTACCTCAGAACCTAAAATACAAGTTAAAAAAGAAAGAAAAAAAAAAACTTGGGTTCAGACATTTAGAGTAAATTGTGAAAAATTATATTAAAACTTAGACATATAAGTTCATTTTAGTTCAATTAAGAAAATTTGTATGATAACAGAAACTGTTCTAATTATAGAAGAACAATTAAAATTAGTGTTCATTGGTATTTTTTGTATGTACAGTAGCACATAAGTTTTACAAAAAACAGTGAATTGCTTCTGTCAGTTTTTCTAAGGACCTCTCTTAGTCCTTGGCAGACAAGTCATTCTGAAGAATTTATCTTGTCATTACGCTTTTCGATTTTCTCATCAGGGGCTTTGAATGTGATCCTGGAGTTCGCCATCATCTCTTTAATTGATTTCATGAAATCTTTTAAGTGATTTTCAGTTTCACTCTAAAATTGAATTAATTTGCCCTGTGTTTGTTGACAAACCAATCTTTATGATACAATGGCTGTGATATTGTGAAATGTATATTTGGTCTGTAATCCAATTTATTGGCATACAACTCCTGAAAACCTTAGAAATTCTGAAGTGATGTCTTTTTGTTTGCTTATGAGTTGACTGATGGCTGGCAGCACCTAGGTGGCTTCATGTTGGGGGCTGGTCACTGGAAAGACCAAGGCAGGATTAGAGGGGGTGGGGCTGAAAGTCACACCAACCTCTGTGCTGAAAGTTAATTTGATCACCAGTGGCCAGTGGTTAAATCAATCATGCTTATGTTATGAAACCTCCATAATAACTCAAAAGGAAGGGTTTAGAGAACTGCGTGATGACTGATCACATAGAGGGTGGGGTGCCCAGGGAAGGCGTGGAAGCTCTGTGCTCCTTCCCCTCATACCTTGCCCTTGCATGTCTTCGTCTATATCCTTTGCAGTAACTGTGTGCAAGGAAGCTTAAGTGTTTCTCTGAGTTCTATGATTTGTTCCAGCAAATTAATCAAACCCAAAGACTGGGTTGCTGAAACCCTAGCTGAAAGCCAATAGTGAGACCTTCTGGAGGCCCGGACTTGTGACTGTTGTCCAGAGACAGGGGTGGGAGGGAAGTCTTGTGGACTGAGTCCTCACCCTGTAGGATCTGAAACTACCTCCAGGTAGGTAGTGTCAGAATTGAATTGGAGGACACCCAGATGATGTCTACTGCAGAACTGATTGCTTGCTTGTGTGTAGGGGAAACTCTTCACACGTTTGGTCACAGAAATCTTCTGTGTTGAATTTTGATGTGGTGTGACAGCAGAGGAACTCTGTTTTTCCATACACGGAATAGGCATATATACATAGATGTTGGTATTAAATATAGAAACAACCTTTGGCTTACAACTAATTTTGTAAGTGGTCATTTAGTTAGCATTTTCATTTTGTAATGTCATTTGATTTCCTATGTACTATTTTATTTAAAACTGGGAACTAGTATGTATCAATATTTTTAACACTTAACATGTCATTTACTCTTAATTATTTATATTATCTGTAGTTCTCACTTCATAAAAATTATAATCCTAATTTAGAAACCAGGTAGAGTTTAAAATGACAAAATTGATAATGATGCCTCCTCCAGTGATGGCGATAATAGCTGCCATTTGTGAAGCTTCTACTCTATGCCAGTTGCTGTACTAGGTAGTTTAATAGTCCTTCTCACAACCTCAAAAGATTGATGTTATCACCTGACTTCACGGATAAAGAAATTCAGGAAATTCGTGGAGGTAGTGAGTGTTTTATGAGTTAAAGACAAGCCATTGTAATTATCAAGTTTGTGTTTTTCCAATACATTATGTCTTTCTTTGGTGTATAGAAGCATTTACTTCAGGGTTTTCTCTTATAAATTAATTATATTTTGGTACATGTAATATAAAGTTGATAAAAATTGGAATAGCCCACAGTTGTAGGAATACATTTCTATGTTATTTCTACATATAATGCAATGGGTATTATTCTTATAAAAATTATTTCTTCCTCCTGCTTGTTGTTGAGAGGTATCTCACAAATACTCCTGCTTCAACAGATTTGAATCAAAATGGAATGGAAGATGTGGGATTGATGAAATTGGATTTTCACAACAAAAAAGTCATAAAATATAGTGTAATGTTTTAAAAATGGCTTGATTGTACATGCAATTCTAATAGCTTGTTATTTTCAAAGAGAGAATGGTACACCATTTCCCAATGACTTCTTAATGGAAACCAGTGATTGCTATTGGAATTGTAGTTACTTTACAATGTGTATTTTTATGTAAACCATTGCTCTGACACATCAGGTTGCATCTTTGGTATATGAATAAATTGAAATGAAGGGAATTTAGATATTTTACTGTTTTCTGTAGCTGCAGAAACTGGAATTGCAGATACTCATCTTGATTTAGCCTATGGTGAATTTTCAGTTATTTGAAAGTTTTATTTCTCATTCAAAGAGTAGCTTTCATCATGGCCTTCAGTCAGAGATGCTGTTTGTATTGTTAAAATAAAAATATCCTTAATATCAAATAGTATATAAGAAAGGAGTCCAGAATTAGCCTGTTAGGCACGCAGAGCTTTGTGGTCCCAGGAATAATGGCCTTCTTGAATAGTAACTCCTGAGATCAATAAAACTTCAGAAGTTACTGCTTTATTGCTGTCAGTTTTTTACTATTTGTCCTCTAGCATGCATTAATTGTGATAATACATATTAATAATAATGGCATAATTAATAATACATTTCTCATGTGTAGCCATAATGTGCCATTGGGTTTTGGATCTTTCCATTTTTTGTATTTTCTCCTAAGAAAAATGATGGGATTGCATTCTTAAAGCTGTCAGTTTCTTGCAAGTTATTATTTGACATACATGTTACATTTTTGGCACAGCTCATTTCCAGGGACTTGCTCTATTGCTATTTTTTCCTCAGCATGTTTCAGAACTACCAAACCTGCTGAAGCATTAAGCATACTCTTTGGATATGCTCTTAGGAATATGGGAATTGCCATATTGAAGCCAGTCATCCAGCCATCATGTTTGGTTTTCTGGTTTGAACAAATTTTTGTGTTGTGTTAGAGGTAGGCATTAAGGTCCTATGAGTCTCATACTTCAGCAATCATATACAGAAAATAGAACCTTCATTTTGATTGTATCCAGTGATCTTTTTATGCACTGAAAGCCTAATGTTTTGTAATTCTGGCCTAGTGTGTTTGCAGTTTTTATTTTATATGTATCTCTAATCCTAAAACAAGTTTTTATAGAGGAAATTTTAGATAAATTTTATATAATTTTTAAAAAGTCATTCGAAATCTTTAGATAATTTATATCTGTTACATCTTTAGATACTAATATCCCCACGTGGGAATTGGAAAATGTCGGTTCTCCATGCTGTCTTAGAGCTGTGAATATTTCTCAAAAGCTGTATCAATGCAGTTACCAGAACATGTTTCTGCTCTGTTGCGTGTTTGTTTCCCCATCTTTGTACCATTGTTTAATTTTGTTTTTAGTGACCCTAAGAAGCCTGCTTCTTTCATTTTTTTTTTCCCCTTTAATCCTGTCGACATTCTTTGTTAAACTTTTGGTCTTTTCTCACTTCTGTGTTACTTTACTACCATAGATTTTCCTTTCTGTCTTTAAGTTTGTTGTTTTGAATCACTTTCAACTTTTTCTGTGGCACTCTACTGAAGAACTGTTTGGAGTGAATTCAGTAGGTAGCTAGCATCTTAGAGTCAAAATATAAAATGTTGAAATTGATTAATTAAAGATAGTAATGTTAATTTTTAGGTAATTAAAGAAACATTGTTGAGATTAAAATAAACCCCATTATAGAAATGAAAATTTAGGAAGAGGGAGTACCCTGTTGTTATATAGCCTTTCTGTATAAAATAGGAAATATAGAATCAGATTTATGATTGTTAAGAACTTTCTAAATAAATTTTAGTATAGTTTTATAGGAATGATGTGAAAAGAAGAATGGATGAATGTTATCTGTGAAATGGTGAGAAAACAAGGAACTGTGAGAGTTGTATTTTAACATTTAAGGACCTGGGATGGAGATGGTGGAAATCATACGTTCCACTAGTGGTAGAGCTAGATCTCCTGGATTCATATGAATAGAAAAAGAGAGGATACATTATGTTCTGTAGATGAAGGCCATCAATGGACACCTCAGTGGAAGATCCCAGGACAAAGATGAAAGGCAAATGGAAAGTAGACTTCAGTGTAGCTTTCTTCTAAAATGGGAAGAGTGTAGAAGTAAAAGCAGAAAAGAAAAATGAGGCTGTTGCTTATAAAATTTGAAAAATTTTGAAAGATTGGGTAGTAGAGTGTGAGTAACTAGCATATTTATGCATAATAGAATCTACAACCAATTGCGCACCTTTTAAAATTTATTTTTAAAAAAATTAATAGAACTTGGGTTTTGCGCCGTTTCCCAGGCTTAAATGCAGTGACACAATCATGGCACACTACAGCCTCAACCACCTGGGCTCAAGTGATCCTCCCATCTCAGCTTTCTGAGATGAGATGGGAGGATCTTAGGAATTGTACCTTAATATTATAATCTCAGCTTCCCAAATAGCTAGGACTACACGTACATGCTGCCACACCTGGCTAATTTTTAAATTTTTTTGTAGAGATGGCAGTCTTACTGTATTGCCCAGGCTGGTCTTGAACTCCAGACCTCCGGTAATCCTCCCACCTTCAGCCTCCCAAAGTGCTGAGATTGTAGGTGTGAGCCACCAAATCCAGCCTGTGAACATGTTTTTAATCAGTGTTTCTGAGTTATTAAATACCCATACCCTACAGCATTGTGGATACTTTATGTTTTTTTCACTCAGTGTCACTGATTGGTTCTTTATATTCTCTGAATTAAATATATTTTCAAAGTAGCAAGTTTTCTACCAAGCTAATTTTTTATTGTTATTTAATTATTGACATTTTTGAAATAAGAGCTACTTTAATTTAACAGGTATATAAGATGAGGGAACACAGCTGAAAAACAGAAGAGCTTTTTTGTTAGAAATATACTAGGGATAGGTGCTGAGGTGGAAGGGAGACTCAGTAAGCCTGTAATTTTAAAACAGTTACAGTAATATGTATAGAATTCGAAGTTAATTGAGAATAACTAGAGAATAAAACCTTCTGAATAATAGTAGAGATAGGTTTGGGAGACAGGAAGGGAACGTCTTTGGTTGTGATAATATTTAGTGCTTTGATCTAAGCTGATTACATGGGTGTATTTCTATGATAAAATTTACTGAGGCTGGGCGCTGTGGCTCACATCTGTAATCCCAGCACTTTGGGAGGCCAAGGTGGGTGGATCATTTGAGGTCAGGAGTTGAGATGAGCCTGGCCAACATGGTGAAACCCCATCTCTACTAAAAATATAAAAATTAGCCAGATGTGGTAGTGGACCCCTGTAATCCCAGCTACTCAGGAGGCTGAGGCAGGAGAATTGCTTGAACCCTGGAGGTGGAGGTTGCGGTGAGCTGATATCACTCCACTGCATACCAGCCTGGGCAACTGAGTGAGGCTTGGCCTCAAGAAAACAAAAAAGAAAAAAATCACTCAGCTGTATAAAATATAAATGAAACTTAATTTCTGTACATTTTGCTGTATGTAAATTATATCTCAATTCTTAATGCAGGTAAAAGCATACTTCTAATTGGTACTCTAGACTGGGATTTTTTAAAAAAATTCTATTTTGTTTACTATTTGTACTGGATATATATATCTAGCATCATTTTTGATGTTACTTTTAAAATATTCTTTAAAGTGATACCAGTGGAAGAAAAACTAGCCAGTATATTTAATTTATAACTGTCATGAGCTGAAATTTCCCAACACTGACCTCTGTTTTAGATTCCTGCTGTTGCTTCTGCACTGTTAGTTGGTGCCAGCAGGGGGTTAACAGCACTCAATTTAACCTTGCTATCTTTATTCTATTTTGAATTTTTTTCCCCTCATTTAACTTCCTTACATGGATTCTCCATTTTAAAGATTGTGCATGCGCCATGGGGTCTGTACAGTGAAGGACTGTAGTATAGATAAGCATACAACAGGAGGACATTTAAAGGTAATGTGAAGCTACTCTTCTTTTTTTCTAGGAGAATAGAGGCATTGCTTTGAAAATTATTTAACAAGAGAAAAATTAAGCCTACTCATGCTGTTGTTTTTCTGTGAAGATTATAGACCTGTTTCAAATATGTAAGAACTACATAGATATGAATTAATTATAGGTTGTATGTCCATTTAGAGGGGCATCTCTGTGACTGTTGTGCTTGTAGCTAGCCATGGACAGAGACTGACTGGACCAGAAGTGCTTCCTCTGTCTCTCCCACATTAAAATTTTAGAATCTGTTATGACTAAGACCATATCTACTATTCTTATTTCAATGTCCCTCCTCTCACTGATCCCTCACTTTATACACTGCTTTATACAACTCCAGCACACTCCTCACCTGGTCTGTAGTTCACGATTTCGCTAGTTTCATCTTGATGTGCCGAAGGCACTCTGCTTGGTGCTGAAGACTCCAAAGTGAAAACAACAGCAATAGAAAACACTTCTAGTGAAGTTGAGGGAGACCCAGATTTCACAGTGTCTAGCAGAGACATTTGCATTCCTGTTAGCTCAAACAGATTCTAAAAGCATTTCTCCAGAGATGACTTGCTTATGTGATTAGGGAGTGTAATAACCCAGGAATTGTACTTTAATATTATAATAGTCTACTCTTATGCTAGGGTGACATACTACATCCTGGCTTGTACTGGATATATGTCACCATCCTGGCATAATTATTTTTAATAGAGTCCCTTTTATTCCCCAGAAGTTTGGGTGGTAAATTATATGGTCACTATATTCATAACAAAAATGGACCTCTCAGTCCATAGTAATTGTGTAACAAAAATCCCAAATGTAAACATATGTCATTAAAGTTAAAATGATGGTGATGATGTTTAAAAATATCCTAAATGCAAATGTTTATTAAGTGTTCTAAAAATCAAAACAAAAAAACTCTTTTGTCAAGGATTCTTGTTACTATGGTATGATTTCTACAGGATGCTTAATAGCACTGCCCTTTCAATGGATGTGAAATAACCACCTAATATTTTTAAATCTTTATAGTAGAATACTTAAACAGTTCAATTGGGAATTTCAGCTTAATAAAGTTACATGTTTAAATTTGTCTTATTCTCAGCTCCTTTAAATTAAAGAACCAATCATGGGCCTTCATTTTGAACATTGTTTTAAAATCATGTTAAATGTAGAAAACAAATAATGATTCAAAACAAAGATAACTGGTTTTAGGAGATAAATGTTTCACATTTATTTCTTATTTACCTTTTTTAAGAGACATATAATGTAAATCATTTTGCAAATTTAAATGTATAGGTATAAAGTTGAATAAATAAAACAAGTTTTAGTAAGAAAACTATTTTCTGACTTAATAGTTACCAACTATTGCTAATATGCTATAAAATGCTACCTAGGGAGGTTACAGACTCCAATTATTATAGTTAATGGCCTAGGTGGCCTCACCTTGCCTTAATCTGGGATATAAAGCATGCAGAACTCATAATGTAATTATCACCTGTTAATATTGGCTCTGAATTCATTTCTCTCCTTTCAGGATGAAACTGCAGTCATGAGCCAATTAAAAATCATTATCTTCCTACTCAAAACACCAGCCTGCTAAGTACACCCACAGTATACTTTCAAGAAGAAACTTACTGCCTCTTACCTTTAGAGTCTGCTGAATTAAATTATTTTTGGCCACTTATAATTCTAATATTTTGTTATAATTGTTTATTTTTTTGAGATAGGTTTGTGTTGCTGATGCTAGTCTCAAACTCCTGATCTCATGAGATCCTTTTGCATCAGGCTCCCAAATAGCTTGGATTACAGGTGTGCATAAATGTAATCTTGTATGTCTCTAGATTATATGAAGATTGTATTTTTTAATTATTACATACCTTAAAAGCCATGAGAGAAGTGGAGAGTTTTGTTATTATACAGTAAGAAATGGCAGAAATGAAAAGAAATCTATGCTCTTACTCCTATTTGCATATTATGAGATATAACAAAACATCAGAGAATGTGGTGCCATAAAAGAATTGTTAGCTTATAAAATCTCATTAATATGTACTAAAGAAATGTGCAGTTGATTTACAGGAACTTATTAGAAACTTTGTCCTTTGTGTACTTTCCTAACATTGTGTACCATTGTACAGAAATCTAATTCTATAATTGACCCATGAGAATCAAACTCTGGAAAATTGATTTGAGCTAACCAAACTCACTAGAGATTGATTTATAAACTAATAAATCACTGTTTAATTTACTATGAGAATGCTACATGATCCAAAAACCTGAAAAATTTATCATGTGTTTTTGAGTTTCCACTACTCTCAGTTCAGGCACTATAGTGAATACAGAGGTGAAAAGCATAGTCCTTATCCTCAATGAGTTTATAATCTGGTGAGAAGATTTGGACAGCAATACATAAAATACAAGTCAGACTACAGTAGACGCATGAGTGATACGTTGTAGTTAAATGTATAGTAGAAGTTGTTTCTGCTTGGCATACTCTTGTAGTTAGGAAACCAAATTATACTTCAGTGGATATGTTTTAAGAGATATTTCTTTCAAGCCATTATTGGATAATAAATTTCCCTTTTCTCTGCATGTTTCTATATAAAGAATCAGGACCCGCAATCCCTAATTAGGACACCTTTGCTCTTTAATATGCTTTAGACACTACAAAATTTTTAAAACTCTTAACATGTGCAAATACATGAAAAGTTCACTCTTGTTGCAGTTATTATACCAGAATTTTTCCTTCTGTACTGTAGATTGATTCTAAAGTTAGTGCATAAAGTGAAAATTAAATTATATGTAGTCTAAGTGCTCTAAAAATTTCATAAATGGCTTATAGAGTACATACTGGTTTTATAAAACAAATAATATATATGTATAATGTTTAGTAAATAATGATACATAATAAAGCATACATAATCCAAACAATTTTAAAGTATTTTAATTGCAGTATTTTAAAGGAGTTGTTTATACAAAGGAATCTTAATAAATATATGTGCTATGTATATCCTCTATCATCATACTCAAGTTTTTAGTTTTCTTCCATTGAGTAGATTTTAGGTGAGCCACTATGTAATAGTATATATTGGGATATTTATCTGTTAAAATACAAGATAGATTGTGTTGCTTTTGGGGAGCTTTTCTATAGCCAGCCTATTTTAGACTTTTGTGTGGATTTGTTTTGCATGGTAGAAGTAAGGAGATGATCAAAGTATGATTTCATGAATCACATAGTTTATTGCCATACAAACAGAATTTTTCCCTTAGGTTCATAGTGCTTAAAGAAGAGGAGAATAATGTGAACAGATCTCATGGGGAATATACTCGATAGTTGAGATATGTTAACCAAGAAGTGACTGAGTTCCAAAATTGTTAAAGGCGTTGCCCAATTAGAGTGGAAGCAGAGTTCTGTAGAAAATAGACTAATTAAAGATTGAAGAGTACCTTTTTACAAGCAGTTCTTCGAGATAAACTGGCTTGACCAATACAGTGGTGATCTACTACCACAGGTAAGGTCCCTCAAGGCTGGGGTGGTGCCAGTAGTGGCAAGCAAGGCTTCAGAGATTAGCTGGAATGATGTTGTCCTGTGGCAGTGTCACAGCAGGTGCTCTTGGTCTTTGGAGAACATGTACCTTACCATAGTCTGAGTTCTCAAAGTATCTGTCAAGCTCTTAGTTTTATTGCCCAGTAGTTGAGGTCAATAACTCCCATGTGGGTTCTGATAAGGTGTCATTTGGAAGGGGAGGCATAGTTCACTGTCACATTCTCTAGGGGATTGGGGAGAAAACGATCCAGGTTCTTATTACAGCATAACATATATCATTCACATAGCAAACTATGTAACTGTTTGGAATTATTTCATAGCAACATAACAGGATTCTCACTACGGTCTCAGGCATCTTTCCTAGCTTTGGATGTTATTTATACTTTTCTCTAATTACTATATTCACCTAAACATACATGTGACTGACTGGTATTGGGTTCATGTTCTGTCTCTGACCATAGTTAGCTTACCAACCAAAAGGATAGCAAAGCCCCTGACTTTGCTGTTATTTGCACTGTACTCCATCAGCTGAGCCTCAGATAATGGAGTGAACCCATAAACCTGAAAAAGTGATAAAAATTATCTCATTTAGCAAGCACACTGAAGCAAGAGTAGCTGTGTTCAGCTTGCATCTAAAAGTGTGTTACTTTGTGACTTGGCTTGATATAATAGTAATTTTGAGGTAATTATTAATGATAGTGTTGATGGTACTAGTTGATGCCTGATCATTTTCACAACAAGGTTGGTATTTCCATTTTTAGGAGATCAGAATCTGAAGGATTTGCAAAAGCTTTGATTTGAAAGCCAGTGGCAGAGGCAGAATGATAGTTTTCTCCATCTAAAGTCAGTTAGTGGTCTACTTATCTATGAAATCATGGCCATTATACCGAATATTGGGAGAACCTGGTAAAAGATGCTTTTTAGCATCTGGCATGGAAAATGTGGAGCTCATGCTCTGGAATCCAAAAGTTGTGAGAATTTCCCTGTTCCACATACAGGCTGGGTGACTTTCAGCGAATTCTTTAAATTTTTCAAGCCTCAGTTTACCCCCTTAGGGATTTTCAGATAATTAAATGAAATAACAGGTAAAGTGCTTAGCACAGAACGTGGTATATGAATATTACTTGTTTTTTAATCTTAATATTTGGAATTTCGAGGTTTCAACAGCTTGTATGTACATCTCTTATGTACATGTGTACTGTCAAATGAAAGCCTGTTCATTATTCTTCCTAAAAATGACTAGATATTATATAACTATGTGGAGAATGTGCTTATGAGGGCATGCATAATCTCCACCACTCACAACACCTATTTTTGGAATCTTAATTATTCCTTCCATAATATTTTCTTAATCTGCTATAATGTGAGATATATGACTACAGCTGGGAGGTATTAAAAGCAGAACAGGAAACCACAGAAGTTTCTTAAAATAAGAGTACAGAGTGAGCTCAGACACATGATGTTTATATACATATCTGAAAAGGAAATGTAGCCAGTGAGCAGAATATACTCAAAGCCAACCACAAATAAGCAGTAAAAAAAAGGCAACAACTGCAGTTTACTTAAAAATTGCACACATCTTGGTTTCATTAGTGTATACAGGAATTTCACTGTAAAATACTTCTTTAAAAATTTTAAAGTTATGTTTGTACTTTGAATAATTCTGCTGTGATGTTGATTATACTCTGAAGTATACATGTGAAGCTAGAGTTGAATATGAGGTGCTGCCTTCTTCTTCCAAACTAATAGCGTGTATGTTATGTGGCCAAACCCTGTCCTCTGCAGAGACCAGCAAGTCAAACCCGTGTTTCACAGAGCTTGGTTACATGAGCTCTTGGTAGCACATGTACATATATGTAAAATACTTCTAGGTAGCTTTCAGATTTTAAAAATGTGCAATAAATTTTATGATCACCTTCTACTAATTGCAAGTGAATTGGCTTTTGTTTTTGAATTGACAGTTTCCCTTTGAAATTGATTTACTTACGCTTTTAAAAAAGTGTGTTGATTTTAAAAATCAGTATGGAAACTAGTATGAGGATGGAGACAAAGTACAAATATTACACTCAACTGACTGAAGTTTTGAGGACTCTGAACTAAACAGAGGTGGATAATTGGTATTTTAACTTAAAATATTATCTGTGTGCAGACCTAATTTTTACTTGAGAGAAAAATAATAATACCTATCTTGTTTGTCAGATCTCTGTAATACCCTTTATTACATTTTTCGTAGCAGTGATTTGCTGACATTTGTGCAACCCCTATGTTATAGTCCATATACCTCTCAGTGACCGAAGTATTTTCTTTAAAATTAGCCCTGCTATATATTTATATAAATCTTTGGGATAGGAATTTCTTTTCAAATTGCTGTTTGACTGTCTTGAGAGATTACACGACTGTGATCAAAGTACTGAAAAATTTTAAATGAAATAGCTCCTCACATCTGAGGAAATGTTCCACAGAGATTTCACCATGTTTCTTCAAGATTATGTATTTGTTGAGCTCTAATTTTATCTCAGACATGGTACTAAGACATGGTGATGGGAGAGATAGATGTTAGAAAGACACCTCTCTGAGGAGGTGACCTTTACATTGAAATTCTGAAGAAAGTAAGGCAGGTAAGCTCTAAGCAGAAGGAAAATATGCAAAGACCTAGGGCAGAAAGGAGATTGGTCTCTTAGACAAACTCAGAGTAAGCCTGTGTAGTGGGAGCTTAGTGGATGAAGGGAAGAGAAGTGAGAGATAAGCTTGGAAAAGTGGAAAGGAATCAGTGGGGCAGTCTTTCTCCCAGATACTGTCATTTTATCATAAATTAACTCTTAGCAAAACTACAATAGAGCTAAAACTGTTACTTTACCTTGAATATAAAGGGAGAAAATGCTAAGAACATTTATTACTGTTAAAAAAAAAACTCATGAAATTGCTAAACTTCTCTGTTGGAAATTTAAAAAAAAATCATTTTGTTGAAATTGCTGTACTCTCATGGTGGTGAATAAGTCTTGGGAGATCTGATGGTTTTGTAAGGGGTTTCCCTTTTCACTTGGCCATCATTCTCTTTTTTGCCTGCTGCCATGTAAGACGTGTCTTTTGCCTTCCACCATGATTGTCAGGCCTCCCTGGCCACATGGAATTGTGAAACATTAAACCTCTTTCCTTTATAAATTGCTGGTAATTTGTAATAGAAATTTCATTATCAGCAGCTTGAAAACAGACTAATACAGCCCTTTCCCTCTTATGTTCAGCCCTTTCCCATTTCTTTATTTTAAAAATATGTATTATTTTTCTAGAGACAAGGCCTTGCTCTGTCACCCAGGCTGGAGGGCAGTGGTGCAGTCCTAGCTCACTGCAGCCTGGAGCTGTAGGGCTCAAGCGATTTTCCTGAGCAGCTAGGACTACAGTTACATGCCATGACTACAGGTAGATGCCACTATGCCCAGCTGATTTTTAAATTTTTTTGTAGAGACCAAGTTTTGCTATGTTGCTCAGGCTGGTCTTGAACTCAGTGCCTCAAATGGTCCTCCCTGCCTCCACCTCCCAGTGCTGGGAGTATAGGCATTAGCCACCCGTGTCCAGCCCCACTTTCTTCTTTAGCAGGCCTCCCTTCCCAATGCCTTCTGTTCATATTTAATGTGTAGACCCTACAGTCAGATGCAATCTTACTGAGAATTGGTTTCCCTGACCTTAATCTTCTGTAGTCCTGTTTTTACCTTTCTTGTTCTGTGCCCAGCTCTGTTGGAATGCTTGTATACCTGTTATCAATGACTTTGATCTGGTGGGGAGGGTTCTAAGTCCATATAAATGGTGGTGTACTTATCTTTTATTATATCTTTGAATATACTCCCCCTTCATTAGGACTGGATTCTGTAATACTCTGTATTTCAGTACAGTATAGGTTAAATGATTTTTTTTTTTGAGCTGCCATGTGATTTAAGCACTCTGTGCAAAATAATTAGGTAAGTGAATTCCAAGCTCTAAGCACTAAGGTAGGTAGACCAAGTTTTGAAACATAACTAGTTTAGAATTTGGGAACTGTTTGAGTTAAATTGTATTTTCCTCTTCAGTAGTCTTGTTCTATGACTAGTTGTGAGAGCCCACAGTATTGCCATTGATAGTGTTGGTGAATGGAATCTTCATGCCTCCTGTTCTCCTGACTGGAAAGGGCACTTTATTTAATTATTCTTTTCTAATGAAGACTTTTAGATAATCTTATAAATCTGCCTGGTTTTTTTTTTGTTTGTTTTTTTTTTTTACTTTTTGTTTTTATCTTCCCACATAAACAATCCGAAGTTCATATTTTCATTTAATTTGTATAGGCTTGGAATAAGGTTAAGGTACAGATTAGCACTGGATTCAAATCAGATGGTCAGGTAAGCTCTCTTTCTGGGAAACGGTGGGAAAAATGTGTAGAAAAATATTTCTGGCAGCAAAGTTAGAAAAACTATCCAAAATTCCTATAAGTCTATAATTTTCACTCTCCATGTAGAAGAAAAAAATGTCAATTGATCATAAGCCTTTAATTTATGCAAGTGTCTCAGGGGAAGGTAAATTATGGTATTTTTTCAACTATGTATAGGATTGAATTTGTTTAGGAGAACACCCTGTAAGGTAATGGGTGTGTGTTAGCCTTCTGTAAGAGCTCCGCATTATTACTCTGCTGGACCTTCCTGCCAGTACCCGGGCTAGCTGAAATGTAGGCACATGGAGCATCACTTATCCCCCTGAATTATGTTAATATTAGAAAGGGGTAAACTACTTAATAAAAGATACTATGTAACATTGTATAAATATCATTTAGAAGTAACTGCTGATAACTTTTTCTTTCAATGAGAATTCAGCTCACAATTATAAAGAATATTACTCCACAAAGTCTCAAGTTTCATCTATGTTGATTTACCTTTAGATGAAAATAAAGGAGTTTTTTTGTTTGGGCAGGGTGTTGATTATGTTAACAATATGTTTTTAGATGCTGTTTCCCAGTGTTTTACGCTCCTTTGACCTGGAGAATGGAGAAAGATATACTCTGAGAAGGTGGGAGGAGGAATGGCTGCTTACCATGGGATATCAGAAAGTTATGTTAGTTGGTCTTCATGATCTAAAGATTCTTCTCCATTTTCCCACTTCCTTCCCATCTAGGGGATTATTCTTAAAACCCACTTTTTAAAACAGCTATTTTAATTTGAGAAGTTGTTCCTTTTACTTATGATTGTCATAAGGCGTGCGCCACTGTACCCAGCTAATTTTTTTGTATTTTTCAGTAGAGATAGAGTTTCACCATCTTGGCCAGGCTGGTCTTGAACTCCCGACCTCAGGTAATCCGCCCACCTCGGCCTCCCAAAGTGCCAGGATTACAGGCATGAGCCACACCACCCGGCCTTACTTTAAAATCTTAAACTGGTTTTACGATATGAGCTTATCAATGGCATATTTGGGAGAGAAGTTGATATTCATATTTTAAAATGACTCTAAATTTTTATTTTGGGTGAAATAATACTATACATAATTTATTATTTTACATTTCTTACTCCTAACCAAATTAAGCATTTTTAAAAACTCTGAAAAATCATAGCTTTGCTTGTGGGCTTCACTGTGTGTAGATAATTAAGATCCATGGTTTGAATAGTATTTAGGCTTATCAATACAAGGAAATGTTACTGCTTAAACAAATAACTGTTGTAAGATTGTGTCTTTTTCCATAGTTTCTTATTACATTTAAAAATATTTGCAAAGGACCAGACATGAGAGAGAATGGCAGTTTTTAAAAATCAAATTGTTAAAAGGTTACTGGCTTTTTGTACCAAGGAGGTGTAAGAGTCAGGAGGAATAAATAGGTGTGAACTGTAAAGAGCGTTGTAATGTATGTTAAGGAGCTTTTACTTTAAGTGAAGTTTAAGAAGAGCAGTTGGACAGTTTTAATTAAATAAGAGTATCACTTTCCAGTTTGAGTTTTAGGAAGTACTGGCAGAAATTGAATAATGAGTTTGAAGGAAGAAAAAGTAGAAAGAACAGTTAGAATGTTACTGTATTAATATGGGTGAGAATTGATTGGATATTGGTGTAGGAGTCAGGGACTCAGAGTTTTAACTTAGGCCGTGTATGGATAACACATAGTTTTTGTCTTTTTTGAAGTATATTGCAATATAAATTCAACTGTGAACATATTGAATTTAAGGTGCCTATGACATTGACATAGTAAGCTCAATGAGCAGTTGAAAGCATACGTTAGCAAACCTTGAGGAAAATCTGGATTGGGAATATAGATTTTGGAATCTGGCAAATGATGATTAAATGTAGAGAAGTAGATGAAATCAACAACTATATAGAATGAAATAGAAGCCGATTGGTTTTTAAGAGATGAGCATTTTATCCTTGATTTTTTTTTTTTTCTATTTAACAACTGGTAGGCATTGCAGTGGTATTGCATACCTTTTTCAATGTAGATGTGTATTTTAGGCACATTATGGATTAAATTGGCATCTGTGGGCCAGTCTGTGAACCTAATTATTATTTATTGTGGTTTTTTTTTTTTTTTTGGAAAAGATACGGTTTTTTTGTGTTTTGTTTTTTAACAAGTGTTGGGGTGTAACTTGCTTATAAATTTCAAGTCTGGCTATATCTGAAAATATATTTTCTTCTAGAGTCCTGCTTAGCTCAGTTTTTCCCATTTTCTGAAGCTTGATGTTATATACTTATGTTGCAGAACTTTTAAACTAAATTATTTTATATTATTATACCAATATGATTTTTTTGTAGGCAAATCAATAGGAAAGTAGTCTGTGTACCCATCAATGAAATGAATTTTCTTTTTTTAATAAAGGAAAAATATTTCAGTTTCATGCCATATAAATTAACGCTCCAGTTTATCTAAGTCCATAACCTACTCAGAATGATGGTTTGTGTTTTGTTTTGTCTTTTGTTTTTTTGGAGATTGCTGTGTCCAGGCCTGGGGTACAGTGATGCAACCATAGCTCACTGTAACATTAAACTCCGGGGCTAAAGCAGTCCTTCCACCTCAGCCTTCAAAGTGGCTAGAACTACAGGCATGCACCACCACATCCAGCTAAGTTGTTTTTTTTGTTTGTTTTTAGAGAAAGGATCTCATGGTGTTACCCAGACGGGAGTATAGTATCATGAACATGGCTCACTATAGCCTCGACCTCCTGGGCTCAACCAGTCCTCCTGCCTCAGCCTCCCAAGTAGCTGGGACTACAAGGCATGGTCTGCCACGCCTAGCTAATTTTTGTATTTTTTGTTGAGATGGGGTTTCTCCATGTTTCCCAGGCAGGTCTCAAACTCCTGGTCTCAAGCAGTCTTCCCACCTCAGCCTCCAGAAGTGCTGGGATTACAGGTTTAAACCAGTGCACATGGCCTTGATGTGTTTATACTAAAAAATGGAGCAACATTTCTACCCTGGAAAATTTGCTGTTTGGACATTTGATATAATTTTCATGTATATATATATTTATATTATGTATGTTTTATAAATATATATATTTATTTTTGAGTCAGAGTCTCCCTCTGTTGCTCAGGCTGGAGCGCAGTGGCGTGATCTCAGCTCACTGCAACCTCTGCCTCCTGGGTTCAAGCAATTCTCCTACCTCAGCCTCCCAAGTAGCTGGGACTACAGGCGCACACCACCACGCCCAGCTAATTTGTGTATTTTTATTAGAGATGGGGTTTCATCATATTGGCCAGGTTGGTCTCGAACTCCTGACCTTGTGATCTGCTCACCTCAGCCTCTGAAAGTTCTGGGATTACAGGCATGAGCCACCATACCTGGCCCTTTGATATAATTTTTAAAGCCAGACTCATTTCAAATTCTGTCTTAGAGTAATTTAGATTGTTGCAACTTGACAATCATGAAAAATACTTCTTTTTTTGTTTGTTTTTTGAGCCAGAGTCTCACTTTGTTGCCCAGGCTAGAGTGCAGTGGCATGATCTCACCTCACTGCAACCTCCACCTCCCAGGTTCAAGTGATTCTGCTGCCTCAGCCTCCTGAGTAGCTGGGACCACAGGCATCCGCCACCACACCTGGCCAATGAAAAATACTTCTAATGATGGTTGTTAACTGCTTTAAAGAAATAATTTAATTAATACTTTTTATGATGTTTGTATTGTCCTTTGATTTGAGTTGCAACTGTTATTTACACATTCTTTCCCTGTTTGCAAGCGATCATTTTAGGGTCATGTTCTTTTCAGTGGCTGTGCTGTAAAGGAATCATTTCATTTCTGATTATTCCATTTACAAAAATGATTGTTTCTTGGCTTCTTTGAACTGTGTTTTATCATTTGATGCTGTGATTCAGTGTGCTCCTAAAACGTTTTCATCTGCCTGGTTTGTGATCTCTCTAATTTAGATCACCATGCCACAGCTGCTCAGATAGCCTTCTGTCATCTATTTTCAATAGCGTCATATAGCATCCTGCATGGTTTCAAGGATGATAAATTGGCTAAACTCCAGGGCTTGCGCTGTAATCCTGTCTTGTCAGTTAAGTGCATCTCACTGCTGATGCTGATGAAACTGCTTAAAGAAATCAGATAGGATTTTTAGCAGAGCCAAATCTCATTTCCATATGTGGGGTTAAATTCTGTTTTGATCAACTTCTTGAGGGCAAATAACACTGTTTCAGAAAGTTGCATTGTTCTTTAATGTCTAATAATACCTTTTAATTCATCAGCCCATTCTCTCATACTTTTGACTCCTAAGATGATTTTACTGACCTGTATTTGGGCTGAAATCTGTACCCTCAAAACAAACTGAATTTAACTGGTTTGGTTTAACCCACAAAATCTGTCCCATCAGCATATATTCTGTTAGAATATATTAAAAGGCATAGATCTGACCATTTAGAATTAAAAAAAAAATTCTGACAGTTTTTTGGTCAGTCATACTGGTTTCTGCTTGGTGTCCTAACCAGTTTTTGTGTTGGCACAGAAACTTTTTGAAAACTTTGCTAATTAGTACCTGTTTACAGGAAACTGGGAAACACATCTCAAAGTACCTGAAAGAAATTAAGTCTTTCAGTATGTTTCTTCAGGTTACAAACTGTAACAGAGCTAAGATGCCACAGTCATAGTTTTAATGGGTCTAAGACTGGAAGATACTCTTCCTTCAGGCCCTTTCTGGTTGAAAAAGGATGATTACTTAAAGTATTTTGAGAGATCTGGGTAGATTCAGAGAAGTATTATTTTTTTCAGCATTGACTCTCAAAATAGTGAAGCTAATGTGAGATCTCAATACCAAGCCACAAAGAATTTGTTAAAGTTATAGTGAAGACCCTGGTGGAACTGTGTCCAGAAGTTTATTAGTATACTTCATTAGCACTTTAAAGATACTCTGTTCTTCCTTCACAATCAGCCTCTCCTTTGTGTCTCTGACAAAGTAGACTTTTGGGGGTACTTATTGATAAAGTGTAGAAAGCAGGAAGATGAAGAAGATGATGATTTGGGAACATTTTTATGAACTGAAATAACGGAAGTCCTAATAAGCATTAAAAACAAAATGGGGGAGTCAGAAGCTGTTTTTTAAGTTATGCTGTATCAGTGAAGTTGTGGGAATGAGAAAATGGCATTAACCCGTATAACTTATTTTCAGAGGAGAAAAGATTTACATTTACAAAACGGCCAGAGAACTTCCTAAGTCCTACATAAGGGAATGCAAGATTGTTTGGTAGAGACGAAAGTCATGATAATTTAGAAAAACCGTCCACTTCTTGCACTGGCTTCTTGCAGATTGTGGCCCTTGAGCTCATTACATATGTATGATGGGTGAATAGGAAGTTTTCCAATAAAGGAGGACATTCAAAAAATAGCTAACAGCTTAACTTGACACATAAGTGGTAACTGCTATTGTTGTCATCATTATTTTGTTTTTATTATGATGATAGTGAAAATTGGAGAAATTGGGAAGGAAAGTAAAACTAAATATTTTCAACATATTTGATGCAAAGCTAGTTCTAAAATTGAATGGAATTACAAACATTTATTAGTGTGAATCATGTCTGAATGCTCAGGCTATTTATCTCTAACACTATTTTATGTAAGTAGTTGTCTTTAATGATTGTAGAATGTCTTACCCTGTTTAGAATGCATTAACAAAATACCATAAACTGGGTGGCTTATAAGCAACAGAAATTTATTTCTCATTGCTCTGGAGGCTGGGAAGTCCAAGATTGAGGCACTGGCAGATTTGGTGTCTAGTGAGGGTCCCCTTCCTTGTTTATAGAAGAGGACCCTTTCTCTGGCTCTTTACCAGGTGGAAGGGGCAGCTAAGCTGCCTCAAGCTTCTTTCCTAAGGGATCCTGACCTAATTACCTCCCAAAGGCCCTACCTCCTAATACAATCAGCTTGGGAGTTAAGATCTCAACATATGAATTTAGGGGGTACACAAACATTCAGACCATAGGAGAAAGTGTCAGTAAAGGAATAAAAATGATTACAGGTAGTTCAGTTCTTAAAAGACATGAGCTTATTCTATAGATAAATAGTAAAACTGTTTATCTAATTGATGTTATAAAACCAAAACAATTCAGCTATTATATTTACTCTCATGGATTTTTTAAAATGTATAATGGGTTTTTATTTGAGACAGGCATACTGAAGTGAATTTTTACTTATTAAGAGCCATTGTCACATTATAGTTTGACAGATACTATTGAAAGTAAGCTAATCAGTTCATTTTAGTTAAGTATTTTATATACTCAGAGGAGGGTGTAGAAATTTCAATTTGAGGTAAAATTACTTTTTTTTCTCTGTTGATACGTGCGGCTTATGTTTTAGATTATCTGGCCATTCCGTCTTCATACATTGTGACCTATTGTCAGAACCCGTATCTTCATACTTGGATCAGAAAATATAATTCCACTTAATAATGGCCCTGCTGCCTGACCTTCTGGTCGGTTACAGTTTGCCCAAGTTGCTAAGTTAGAAAGCATTGTAGGAGAGAGATCCAAGATGGCCGATTAACAACAGCTCAGGATTGTAGCTCCCAGTGAAAGCGCAGAGAGCGAGTGGACGCCGCACTTTCAGACGAATTTTTGTTGCCCACAGACTAGGAGATTCCCGGCGGAGGAG
>CAUYLG010051226.1:0-27274 GCA_963573385.1 Cacajao melanocephalus | reverse complement strand
TGGACCTTGCCCTGTGTTTCCAGCTCCTCTGCCTCCCCTCTTCCTCGCCCATCCAGGGATCAGGCCAGGAAGTGGGGGCCATTCATGCCACCCGCCTCCCCAGCACCCCCACTTCACCCAGTCTTTACATCTCTCCTCCCAAATACATCTCCCCGGGGCCAAGTGAGATCTGCTGTCCTGGGATGGAGGCAGGGCGCCCTGACACAGTCCCACTGCAATGAAAATAACAGCAAATTCCTCACCATGGCTGGCCCCTCCCACCAAAACCACCACCTTCAGTTCTCCCTCTCCCCCATACCCTGTTGTCCCACTGGCCTTCCCTCAGTTATCTGGATAGCCTCCCCCTGCAACTTCCCCGAGGTCAGATGCCCACAGGTGCCACTCACTCCTACTCATCTTCCAGCTTCCAATGGAAGAGTCCCTTTGTCCCCCAGGTCCCAGCCCTCTCCTGTCCTGACTCCCTGCTCTTCTCTGTCACAGTATCAGCCTCTGTTGCAGCCACCGTTCTGTGTGAAACTGACTTGGCACATTTCGAGCTCCCCCAGTCCAGCAGCTCCAGGAGGGCAGGACTGGTTCTGCGTGTAGGCAAGAGCTTAGGACACGGTGGAGTCTGTTTGTTGAGTGATTTTTTTTACTATTTTTTTTTCTTTTGGGACAGAGTCTCGCTGTGTCGCCAGTATGGAATGCAGAGTCATGATCTCAGCTCACTGCAACCTCTGCCTCCCGGGTTCAAGCGATTCTCCTGCCTCAGCCTCCTGAGTAGCTGGGACTACAGGCGTGCACCACCGCACCTGGCTAATTTTTTTATTATTAGTAAAGACGGGGTTTCACCATTTTGGCCAGGATGGTCTCGATCTCTGGACCTTGTGATCCGCCTGCCTCGGTCTCCCAAAGCGCTTGGGATTACAGGTGTGAGCCACCTCGCCCAGCTTATTTTTTAATTTTTTATTATCAGTAGTTGAACATAGATGTTGAGTGCATAGATATCTCACAAGCAAGGAAATTGAGGCTTAGAGACAGTAGGAATCCAACCCTGGAGGGTTTGACTGTGCTGTGCTCAACTGTGAGCCACAGCCAGCTCTAGGCAGGGTCAGGACAGGTTCAAATGAGTGTGAGGAAAAACTGAATAGTCAATGCTCAGCCCTGTGCCTGGCAGGTGGTCAGCATTTAGCATTATTCCCTGCCTCAGTGTCGACCAGGGCCCCAAGAAGAGGGTGCTGCTTGCCCCTCACACTCCCTCCTGGATTCCCGCAGCCGGGGGGGGGGGGGGGGGACATGTGACTGCCCCTCCCAGCCCTGCATCGCCAGGCTATACTTACTAAGGGTCCCCCTAAAGCTACCCACATCAACTCACGCTCAAAGTAAAAAGTCTGAGTTCCTCGGACAGGTGTGGCTGAAAGTGGGTCTCTGAGCCTCCTCTCCCCAGTTAGACTGCTGCCCCGGATGCTGTCCGGGAGAGGGTCCGGTGCCGCCCTGACTTGGCAGTGCTCTTCCTAGATGTACCCTAGCCATCCCCACCTCCTGCTAAGTTCTGTGAATCAGAGACTGAACCCTGGGGTCTCCTGGCAGGCCCCACAGTAAGGCCTGGGCCCCCGGATGCTGCAGCCTTTCCTTCCAGACTAGTGGACAAGCCTGGCTCCTCTCCAGCCACAGCCAAACTTAAGCAACCACCCCCAGCCACTGCCAGCCCCTGCCCTTCTCCAGCCTCTGGGCCCTCGAGTAGCGCCCCCCTCCTCCCGGCTGTTAGCCTGGGAAGGGGGCCAGGCCCTGAGCTCAGACCTTGGCGATTCCAGAGTGTCTGAGGCCCAGAGCCAGCCCCATAAGCATGGCCAGAAAAAGGGAAAGGGGGGAGGTGGCAGGGTGGGCACCAGGAAGCATTCCAAGGGGCTGGCAGGGAAGCTGGGTTCTAGCTTTGTTCTTTCTGCTTTTCTGGACCCCACAGACTTCCTCCTGGGGCCTCCGTGAGCCCTGGTCAAAGGCTGCCCCTACCCTTGAGGCCGTTCCTCAGAGGGGAATGGACCAGCACTAATGAGAAGTGACTTCGGGGCCGTGGGACCCCCACGTGTGCAAGGGAGGCTGGGAAAAAGCTGGAAGGTCTGGGCTCCCGCCCCACCCGGCCTCCATCGTCAGTGTGACCCTGCAGGGCCACCTCTCTCCAAGCCTCGGTGTCTAGCTCTACGCTCTACGCAGGCCTCCCCGCCCCGCCCGGAGGAATCCGCGGCCGGCCCGACGGTCCCAGGTGAGGGCCCTCTGGAAAGGGCCCAGCGCGGCGGCGGGTTCCGGCGGGGGCGGGCATCTGGGGTGGGAACGGTCTCCCCCCCTCGCACCCCCCACACCCCCGCCTCGGCCCGCCTGCACACCCTCGCTCCTCCAGGCGGCAGCGACGACGTTTTAAACAGAAAAAAATTGTGTGCCTGGCCCAGGGCCAGCGTCCCAGCCCCCTTCGCCGCCGCCGCGCCGCGCTCCAGCCAGGGAAAACAACTGCTCACTTCTCCCTGCGCCCTCCCCGCGCGCTCCCTGCCTCCCGGCGGCCGCGGGAGAGGAGCCCGGCCAGGGGGAGGCGCGGAGCGGGCCGGCCGCCCGGCCTTCCTCTCCCTCGCTCCTCCTCTCCGCCTCAACTTGCTCCGGCCTCCTCGCTCCTGCCTGAGTTCGGGGCCTGGGCTGGGCTTCGTCCCGGGGCCGGGAAGTTTCTGCGCTCCCCGCGGTCCAGTCTCCATCTCTGCGCCTCCGCCGGGCCCCCGCGGTCCCCTCCCGCCCGCTTCCTCCGCTGCCCTCCCTCGCTGCCCCCCACCCTCTCCTTGGGCTCCCGGCCCTCTACCCACCTCAGGCGCGGGCCCCTCGCCCCGTCCGGGCGCGCCCCCCCGGGGTCCGGTCCTGCGGCCCCGGATGCCCGGGCCCCGAGGGGCTGCTGGCGGCCTGGCCCCTGAGATGCGCGGGGCGGGGGCGGCGGGGCTGCTGGCGCTGCTGCTGCTGCCGCTGCTGCTGGGCCTGGGCGGCGGGGCCGAGGGGGGGCCGGCCGGCGAGCGGGGCGCAGGCGGGGGCGGGGCGCTGGCCCGCGAACGCTTCAAGGTGGTCTTTGCGCCGGTGATCTGCAAGCGGACCTGTCTCAAGGGCCAGTGTCGGGACAGTTGTCAGCAGGGCTCCAACATGACGCTCATCGGAGAGAACGGCCACAGCACAGACACGCTCACGGGCTCCGGCTTCCGCGTGGGTGAGGGCCGGGGGCACGGCTGCGGGCAGGGGAAGGACAGGCCCCAGGCCCGGTGGGAGAGCTAGTGGGGACTTGGCCTTAAGAGACTGGGGGCTGAGGGTATAAAGGGCAGGGATCTGGGGGCCCAGGGGTCTCAGGGTACTTGGGAGGCTGAAACTGTAGGGGCCAGAGTTGGAGGGCTGCAGGGAGGCCTGGACTGTGAGACTTTGCGTTAGGGTTGGGGCCTCAGGGGTGGGGATATTCAGGGGTCCTGGATACACAGGCTTCCCAGGAGGTGCTGAGTTCTGAGCAGGAGCACGCGGGGTTTTTGAGGAATGTGAGCCGAAGATAGGAAGCCTCAGAGAAGGGATAAATATTCCCCAAGAAAGAGACTTGCTGGAAGAAACAGGAAAAGTCTTTACAAAATGTCTAAAGTGAGGCTGGCCAGGGTAGACACCTGCCTTCCCTGGGAGGAGGAGCTTAGGTCAGGGCTGGGGGTGGGAGCTCATTACTGGCAAGGTCTGAGAAGGGAGGATGTTGAGGCCTAAAAGTAGGGTGCAGGCCTGAAGGTAGGGGCTGGTTCGGGGTTCTCAGCCTCTGCTTTTCCAATGCCTCCCCATAAGCTCCCAATATCCTGCCTCAGAGGTCCTCAGGCCCCCCTCCCGCCCCCGCCAGCCCCCACCCCAACCCCTTACCACCTCCCCAGTTCAGCCGGGAGCCCACCCCCTCCCCAGCATCTCTCTTCAAAGGATCAGGCCTGGGGCTCAGTCATCCTCCTGCAAGGCCCCATGGGCCAAGCTTGGGGAGGTGTCCCAGCAGTAATTACCCTCCTGGACAGGGTAATTAGGCCAGGCCCAGGATGGCACCAGCAAAACAGCCCTTCTTACACATTCCTATATTCACTCCCCACTCACAGAGCTAAGGAACCCCACTCATGTGGTTCACATTTGTCATGTGGTTCACATTGTGCATGCATGTGTCTGTGTGTGTGTTGCCCTCGTGTGTTGCCCCTGTGTCTGGGGTCATGCCATGGGCATGATGTGGCACACTGTGAAGTACCCATCTTTGTGTTGTCTTGGGTGTGTGTCTCTCGTTGCCGTTAGAGAGTGTATGGGAATTTTCTTTTTTTTGATGGAGTTTCGCTCTTGTTGCCCAGGCTGGAGTACAGTGTCGCAATCTTGACTCACTGCAACCTCCAGTTCCCTTGTTCAAGTGAATCTCCTGCCTCAGCTTCCCGAGTAGCTGGGATCACAGGCATGCACCACCATGCCAGGCTAATTTTTTGTAGTTAGTAGAGATGGGGTTTCACCATGTTGGTCAGGATGGTCTCAAACTCCTGACCTCAAGTGATCTACCTGCCTCAGCCTCCAAAAGTGCTGAGATTACAGGCATGAGCCACGGCGCCCAGCCGAGTGTATGGTAATGTTTATGTGAACCTGTGTTGCTGTCAGGATGAGTCTGTGTGTGTGACAAGAGGGCAGTAGGAGTGAGTGCATGTGTGTCTGTCTCCCAGGCTCCCTGGCCATCCTGCCCAAGCTGCTGTCTCCATCTGTGCTGCCCACATCCCCCAGGCTCAGTGCCCAGGCCACAGTGGGCGGGTGTCATTGGGAGGTCACTCTCACCGCTAGAAGTGACTCACTGGGGACCGGAAAAAGAGAATTCTACCTCCCCCAGCCCAGGACACACCCCTTTGCTCTGTGAGGCCTGGCCCCAAAAGGCCAGGAAGGATGATGGGCTGGGCTGGAACGATGGGCTTGGCCCGACGCTGAGGGCCATGGATGTGGGCTGTCTGTCCCTGTGAGGCCCTTCAGGCATCGAGGAGAGCAGTGCACCCCCACCGCCCTCCTGCCCTCCTGCCCATGGGAAGGGCAGCCATGGGGTGGGCAGGAGAGAGGCTAGGGCTTTGGCATGAGTCAGAGCCCCGAGACTGGTAGTAGCGTGCAGAAGGTATGGGACAGAAACAGACAGAGGTCCCATCCTCTCCCTTAGTCACTCCATTCATTCCCCAAAACTCCTGTAGATCCAATATCTGAGGCCAATCTGGCCCTGCCTTCCAGAGTACCCTCTATAAGGAGGCAGACAAGAACATAGCCAAGCGGGTGCTAGGCAGAGCTGGCCAAGGGGTGGAGAGGCAGGAGAGGGAGCTCTGGTGGGCGGGATAGGAGGAAAGGCTCCCTTCTGGTGGAGACACTGAGCTGGGAAGGATGAGATCTGCATATGCAGAGAGGGGGCATGTAGGGCCTAGTGGTGGAGGGAAGGGCTTGAATGAGGCCAGGAGGCAGGAGGCAGGCACATTTACAAGAGGGAGGTGAGTCTTGGGGTGTGCGGTGCACGTGGAGGGAGCAGAGGGGGCTGGGCTGAAAAGGTTCTAAGCCCTGGAGTGAGCTCTGCCTGGGCAGATTTCTCTGGGACTTGGAGATTGTGGACCAGCAGGAGAGAGGCTGGAAGCCAAGGAGGCATCTGGGCGGCTGGCCAGGCCGGGCCAGGGCAGGAGCAGTGGCCCTGGGGAGGAGGGGAGGCAGGTTCATGGGACATTAGAGGCTGTAGCTGGGCAGGTGAGAGCAGGAGGGATGGAGCTGTGGGGGCTCAGCTGTGGATGCCTGGTGGCCAGATGAAGAGGTGGGGAGGCAGGATGCTGACTTCTGACAGTGTGTCCTGGGTGGAGGTGCCCAATAGAGCCCTGGACAGGCTGGGGGCTGTGTCTGTGTCTTGAGATGTGGACACCTTTGGCAGTGGTGAAGTGGGGGCCCCCGGGATGGTGAGGAGGGAGCGAGTAGAGAGCAGGCAGAGAGGGCTGAGGCCTGAAGGAGGGGAGGGTTTAGGGGAGACGAGGAGGAGGCACCAGGGATGGAGCCAATACCTTGGGAAGGCCCAAGGGGAAAGCCAGATCACCATAATTATTTGCTACCACTTATTAAGCACCCTTTGTGTAGCAGGCCCCAGGGTAAGCATTTGTACAGGCCTGACCTCACCTAACTCACACATCTCTGCAGATGAGGACGCTGGGGCACAGGGAGGGGATATGAGTTGCTCAGGGTCGCACAGCTGGCATATGGCCTAGCTAGGATTTAAATCCTGGACTTGAGACTCCAGAACCCAACATGGATGTAAGGACACTGGGGACCTAGAGAGGGCAGTTTTTATGTATAGGATGTATCTCAAAACCTGGCTTCCCAGGAGGACAGAGCCAGTGGGTGGCAAGGAAGTAGGGAGGAGGGGGAAGAGACAGGATGTGGGTGAGGGCCTGGGGGCCGCCTGCCCAGACCCGCTTCTTCTCCCCAGTGGTCTGCCCTCTGCCCTGCATGAATGGCGGCCAGTGCTCCTCGCGAAACCAGTGCCTGTGTCCCCCGGACTTCACCGGGCGCTTCTGCCAGGTGCCCGCTGGAGGAGCCGGCGGGAGTATCGGCGGCTCAGGCCCTGGCCTGGGCCGGGCAGGGGCCCTGTCCACAGGGGCGCTGCCGCCCCTGGCTCCGGAGGGCGAGTCTGTGGCTAGCAAGCACGCCATCTACGCCGTCCAGGTGATAGCCGACCCTCCTGGGCCGGGGGAGGGGCCCCCTGCCCAGCACGCAGCCTTCCTGGTGCCCCTAGGCCCGGGACAGATCTCAGCAGAAGGTACCAGGCGACGGGCAAACCCGGGGAGGTCGCGGTGGGCGGGCGCTAGGGTGACCAGGGCTGGGCGGGGTCTGCCCCGGAGTTGCTCAGCGCGGTGACCCGCGGCGCGGTGCGGGCAGCCCTGAGGCCACCGCGCCCGCCCCCAGTGCAGGCCCCGCCCCCCGTGGTGAACGTGCGCGTCCATCACCCGCCCGAGGCCTCGGTCCAGGTGCACCGCATCGAGGGCCGGAACGCCGAGGGCGCGGCCCCCTCCCAGCACCTGCTCCCGCACCCCAAGCCCTCGCACCCCCGGCCGCCCACCCAGAAGCCCCTGGGACGCTGCTTCCAGGACACTCTCCCCAAGCAGCCCGTGAGTGAATCCACAGTTGCGATCGACCGGCCTTTCCTTCTCTCAGAGTTCCTCTGCCCCAACTCACCCGGATAGCAGAAAACTGAGGGGCGGGGGAAGAGGAAAAGGCCCAACCCCCACAAGCGGCGCGGAGGCGGGGCGCTCTGTGACCCCATCTCCCCCTCCTCCCCCTAGTGTGGCAGCAACCCCCTCCCTGGCCTCACCAAGCAGGAAGACTGCTGCGGGAGCATCGGCACTGCCTGGGGCCAGAGCAAGTGCCACAAGTGCCCCCAGCTGCAGTGTGAGTGCTTGGGCTCAATAGGGCGTTCCCCACCTGGTGGCCCCTCCCCACCCGCCCTAGCAGTGGAGTCCCCAGCCCACCGGATTCTTTTCTACAGCCTCTCTGCCCCTCCCCAGTTCCCTCCTCGCCCTCCCCTGCCAAGCTGTTTTCTCTCTGCAGACACAGGAGTGCAGAAGCCAGGGCCTTTACGTGGGGAGGTGGGCGCTGACTGCCCCCAGGGCTACAAGAGGCTCAACAGCACCCACTGCCAGGGTATGGCTGGCCAGGAGATTCTGTGGGCTGGAGGGGCAGGCCAGCCATCACTGGGGGTGGGGGGTGTCCCAAAGTGGGCCAGAGAGGAGGCGGGGCTGGGCAGGACCCTGAGGTTCTTGGAGCAGCCTGCTGTCACTCCACTGCCTCAGACCAGAGGGGCCAAACTTCCACTTACCACAGACATCAACGAGTGTGCAATGCCCGGCATGTGTCGCCATGGTGACTGCCTCAACAACCCTGGCTCCTATCGCTGTGTCTGCCCACCTGGACATAGTTTAGGCCCCTCCCGCACGCAGTGCATTGGTGAGACCGGGGCTCAGCTTCCTGGGAGGCCACAAGGCATGGATAGGAGCAAGGATCGGAGGTCACAAGAGATCAGAGTGGGGTTAAGGGTTGACTGCAGGAGGAACAAGGCCCAGAGCCAATAGGATGAGGGATCAGCGGGGTCCAGGATCACTTGAGATCTGCCGGTAGCAGTCACATGGGGTCAGGGATTACATGGAGTCAGGCTCATGCAGATCATAGACTTAATGAGTAGGAGTGGCGAAGTCCAGGATAGCTAGAATCGGGAGTCAGTGGGGTCAGTGGTCATGTAAGTTTCAGGGGTCACATTAGTTCAGGGTCATATGGGGTCAGAGACCACACGGGGATCAGGGGTTGTTTGGGCCAGAGAGGCAAGGTCTGCAGCAGCTGGGCAGAGGGACATGGGCAATGTGCAGGCTCAGATGCCCATGCCTCTTACTGCCCCCTGCAGCAGACAAACCAGAGGAGAAGAGCCTGTGTTTCCGCCTGGTGAGCCCTGAGCACCAGTGCCAGCACCCACTGACCACCCGCCTCACCCGCCAGCTCTGCTGCTGCAGCGTCGGCAAGGCCTGGGGTGCGCGATGTCAGCGCTGCCCGGCAGATGGCACCGGTGAGTCGGGTGCGCAGGGCCAGGGGTTCATAGGTTTACGCACCTATCCAGGAAACGCTCACTTTTGTGTCTTGACTGCAGCTGCGTTCAAGGAGATCTGCCCAGCGGGGAAGGGATACCACATCCTAACCTCCCACCAGACACTCACCATTCAGGGCGAAAGCGACTTTTCCCTTTTCCTGCACCCTGACGGGCCACCCAAGCCCCAGCAGCTTCCGGAGAGCCCCAGCCAGGCTCCACCACCTGAGAACACAGAGGAGGAGAGAGGTCTAGCCTGGCCCCTTCTGATCCCTGACCCCTTGACCCCTGATCCACAGATCTGACCTCACAGTCTAACCCCCAATTCCTTATCCCTGACCCAACCACTACCTCCCACCTGATCCTCTGACCCCTGACCCAGAGATTTGACCCTGAGCTATAACCTCCTAAGCCTCCTGCAGCCCAATCTGTAACCTAAGGCCTATCAACATGGTCATGTGACTATGCAAACACAAACCCTAACCCCAGAATCTAACCCCTGACCCTTGACCTGGAGACATGATTGTTGAACTCCCAGAGACCCTAACTACAAATACTCAGCTGCTGATCCCAGATCTGACTCCCTTCTCCCACCCCAACACTTCATGGCCCATCTTCTTCCGTTTTAGGGGTGACCACAGACTCAGTGAGTATGAGAACCCAGATGGGAGGGGCGGGCAGGCGAGGGACAGGAGAGCTCATGCTGCTGTCACCCGCAGCCGGTGAGTGAGGAGCGGTCAGTGCAGCAGAGCCACCCAACTGCCACCACGTCTCCTGCCCGGCCCTACCCGGGTGAGCTGGGCACAGTAGGAATGAGTCCTCATTGGCTAAATCACTGGGTGGGCAGGGAGTTCACAGCTTGAGTACTCGGGGACCATCAAGCTGGGGTATGGGGCCCAGCCAAGTCCTGGGGTATGGGGCCCAGCCAAGACTGGCCCAGCCAGTCCCTTCCCAACTGGGAAGGGACGCTTCAGTCACCGTCCTCTCTGACCAGAGTGCACTGCCGCCCGCAGAGCTGATCTCCCGCCCCTCACCCCCGACCATGCGCTGGTTTCTACCCGATTTGCCTCCTTCCCGCAGCGCGGTGGAGATCGCTCCCACTCAGGTCACAGGTAAGGCCCGCCCAGCGAAACCACGCCCTGCATAGGCCACGCCCTCAGTTTCATTTTCTCTCTTCCCTTCCCGCCTCCAGGCATTCCCTAGCGATAACAGACTAGCGTTTATCCGGGGCTCAGCACTGGGGAAGCCTGGTGAACAGCAGAGATCCCACCCTGCTCTAAACGATCCAAGTAGCATGGGGGTCAGCTCATTCTGAGGGAGTTCATTCATTCAACAAATTCTTATTAGTGTTACAGGTCTTTTCGAATTTGTCTAGCAGGTTTCCCAGCTTTCATAGGAAAACTCCCCAGGCAAAAACAAACAAACAAACAAACAAAACACAGAGCGGGCCATGATGACTCACACCTGTAATCCTGGCACTTTGGGAGGCCAAGGCTGGAGGATCACTTGAGCCCAGGAGGTCAGGGCTACAGTGAGCCATGATCGTGCCACTGCACTCCAGCCTAGGGGACAGGGTGAGACCCTGTTTCAAAAAAAACAAAAACAAAAACAAAAAAAAAAACAGGCTGGCCACAGTGGCTCACACCTGTAATCTTAGTACACTGGGAGGCCGAGGCGGGTGGATCACGAGGTCAGGAGTTCAAGATCAGCCTGGCCAAGCTGGTGAAACCCCTTCTCTACTGAAAACTACAAAAATTAGCGAGGCATGGTGGCAGGTGCCTGTAAGCCCAGCTACTAGGGGTTGGGGGGGTACTGAGGGAAGAGAATCACTTGAACCCAGGTGGCAGAGGTTGCAGTGAGTCGAGATCATGCCACTGCACTCCAGCCTGGGCAACAGAGTGAGACTCCATCTCAAAAGCGAAAAAAAGAAAGGAACCTAAATATTTCTTGAGCACCTACTACGTGCCAGGCACTGTTGAGGTGCTGGGGATACTGCATGAACAAAAACAGACAAAAATTTCCTGTCTTTGCAGAGCAGGCAGGCAATAAGCTGATCAATAAGCAGAATCTCCTATGTCTTATAAATACTATGAAAAAATAGAGCAGAAGGAGGGAATTCTGGGAGTTGTGATAAGTAGGGCGGCAATGAGAGAAGGCTTTCTGAGCAGAGTTTGAAAGATAGAAACGCCAGAGAAGTGAGGAAGAGGGGGGCATTCAGGTCAGGGAAAAGGAGATCACAAGGGAAGTCAAGTTGGGCAAAGGCATGGAAGCGTGAAACACTGGTGGATGAGGGAGAAACCACACACAGGCCAGTGTCTCTGAATCAGGGGAAGTCCAGTGCCTGGAGCCTTGTCAGGAGGCTTGAGTTTGATGCCAGAGGCTATGGGCACTGTCTGCAGGATTTTGAGCATCATAATTGCTAGCTCAGACTGAGCAATCCCTCTGTGCCAGGTACCATCTGAAGAGTTTTACGTTCTAAATGCCATTCAACCTTCTCATACTCTGCTAAGAGAGCGTTGTTAGCCTCATTTTCCAGATGAGAAAGCTGAGTCTCAGAGAGGTATAGTAACCCGCCCCAAGTCACACAGCTGAGCCACATTCAAGCCCATGCCAGTGTGGGCGTCAAAGCCACAAGGGAACTGTCAGCCCAACTGAAACCCTGAGCCTCCCTGAGCTCCTGGGGTGAGGGCTCAGGTGGGAGATGGCTGCTCTTGTGGGCTTTGGGAATGTGGACAAGGTCCCTCAAAGGAGGGGCTGTTAAGGAAGCCTAAGGAGAGGTACTCCAGGCAGGGAGAAGAGCCTGCAAAGCCCACTGGCCAGATGGGTTTGGGGCAGAGCAGAGTTCAGTGTCATGGCCCAGGCTGCATGGCAGGGGTGAGGGGAAGGGGTGTGGGAGATGGAGCTGGTGAGCAGTGGGGATCCAAAGGATGGAGAGGTAGACAGGGAGTCCTGGGCTTGGTGACAAAGAGAGTGGAGGGTTTCCTGCATCTGACTGCCTGTGCACAGCTTTGGCACCAATTAGGATTCCCAGGAAACCAGCTTTTGCTAGCCCTGGGAGGGGGTAATAACCCTTCTGGAATGGGGGGGTCAGGTCCCTGGGGCAAGGGTTTCTGGAGTCACTGGGCTGGAGGACGTTGGTGCGACTGAAGCTATAGAGTTTAGGTGTTGAGGTGACTAGAGAGAAAGGGGTTTTAGTCCCTTGGGTGGGGGTACAGGGATGACTGAGGAGCCCTGAGGGGAAGTGGTTTGGTTTGGTTGAGGTGACTGGGATCAGGGGCCTGGAGTGAGCCGGGAATGGAAGAATCAGGGGCCTGGGTGTGAGGTGACGGGGATGTCAGGAACCCGGAGTCCTGGTTTGGAGCTCTCTGGGATCCTGATACTGGGGTTATCTGGAATAGAGAAATAGGACATCCTGGAGTTGGCGGATGGGTTTACAGGAACCCGAGGTCATGGTGTGACTGGGGTGTTGAGGTACACCCTGGGGATGTGACAGAAGAGGAGCACTCCCTGCTCCGCCCCTGACCTGGCCATGTCTGCAGAGACTGATGAGTGCCGACTGAACCAGAACATCTGTGGCCATGGAGAGTGCGTCCCGGGCCCCCCAGATTATTCCTGCCACTGCAATCCTGGCTACCGGTCACATCCGCAGCACCGCTACTGCGTGGGTGAGCGCAGGGCAGAGGGTGCAGATGGGTAGTGGAGGGAAGGCAACCCTAGATAGCGATGCTTCTTTTGACTTTTCTCGACCTTCCTGTTCTTCTCAGATGTGAACGAGTGCGAGGCAGAGCCCTGTGGCCCCGGGAGGGGCATCTGCATGAACACCGGCGGCTCCTACAATTGCCACTGCAACCGCGGCTACCGCCTGCACGTGGGCGCCGGGGGGCGCTCCTGTGTGGGTGAGCACCGCCAGGGCGGGGGCGGCCCTGGGTAGGAAGGGCTTTCCCCCCTGGACGGCCGTGTAATCCCCTCCCCGCCTCCTACACCCCCTTCATGGTCCCTTCCTCCACCACAGACCTGAACGAGTGTGCCAAGCCCCACCTATGCGGCGATGGCGGATTCTGCATCAATTTTCCGGGTCACTACAAGTGCAACTGCTACCCTGGCTACCGGCTCAAAGCCTCCCGGCCTCCTGTGTGCGAAGGTGAGGAGACCCCATCTAGACCAAAGGAGGGCTCCTTAGCTGTCTCTCCACCTGGAGTGGGGCTAGGGGGCCTGCATCTTTTATTTCTTTTTTTTTTTTTTAAGACAGAGTCTTGCTCTGTCGCCCAAGCTGGAGTGCAGTGGCGTGATCTCGGCTCACTGACTGCAACCTCCGCCTCCCGGGTTCAAACAATTCTCCTGCCTCAGCCTCCCGAGTAGTTGGGATTACAGGCATGCGCCACCACGCCCGGCTAATTTTTGTACTTTTAGTAGAGCCGGGTTTTCTTCATGTTGGTCAGGCTGGTCTCGAACTCCTGACCTCAGGTGATCCACCCACCTCGGCCTCCCAAAGTGCTGGGATTACAGACATGAACCACCGCGCCCAGCCTGCATTTTCATTCTTTCTTTTCTTTTCTTCTTTTTTTGAGATGGAGTTTTACTCTTGTTGTCCAGGCTGGAGTGCAGCGGCATGATCCCGTCTCACCACAACCTCTGCCTCCCGGGTTCAAGAGATTCTCCTGCCTAAGCCTTCCGAGTAGCTGGGATTACAGGCATGCACTACCACGCCCGGCTAATTTTGTATTTTTAGTAGAGATGGGGTTTCACCATGTTGGTCAGGCTGGTCTTGAACTCCTAACCTCAGGTGATCCGCCCACCTTGGCCTCCCAAAGTGCTGGGATTACAGGCGTGAGCCACCTCACAGGGCCCGTCCCGCATTCTTGTCTCTGCTCGCTCCAGGGCTCTCAGAGGTTGGGAGTCCGGTAGTCTCGTAGTGTGGGAGAAGGCACTGCTGTGGACTCTGGGAGCCAGGCCACCCACGTTGTCCCCAGATGAGTCCTCTTCCTTCTCCCTCTGGCGCAGACATCGACGAGTGCCGGGACCCGAGCTCCTGCCCGGATGGCAAATGCGAGAACAAGCCCGGGAGCTTCAAGTGCATCGCCTGTCAGCCTGGCTACCGCAGCCAGGGGGGCGGGGCCTGTCGTGGTGAGGGCGGGGCCCGGAGTCGAGTGGGCGGGGCCGCTGGGTGCTGCCCCTCCCTGGTGTTCCCCTCATCTGGCTCCACTTGGGGCAGGGCGGGGCCAGCGGTGGTGATTGGCGTCTGTGGGCGGGGCCTCCCGTGAGTAGAGGCTGCCCGCTCAACCCTGCGTCCCTGGGAGAAGGAGACCCATACACCCGCGCGGTGCCTGGTCCGCCTTCTGGTGGGGCAGAGTCTGAGGCTAGCTCTTTCTGCCGCAGACGTGAACGAGTGCGCCGAGGGCAGCCCCTGCTCGCCTGGCTGGTGCGAGAACCTGCCTGGCTCCTTCCGCTGCACCTGTGCCCAGGGCTACGCGCCTGCACCCGACGGCCACAGTTGCGTGGGTGAGCGCCAGCACCCCCACCCAGGGCCTCTGCCACCCCCCGCCCGCTGAAACCGGGGAGCGTGTCAGTCTGTCTGTAAACGGTGGGTAGAAGGTGGCTCATTCATCCCCAGGTGACTCTGGTCACTCATTTTCTCAACGAACCAAGCCAAAGAAGCTACCACTAGAATTTCCACGTGGGAAGAGTCTTAGGGGACAGAGCTTGAAGCTGCATTTGCAAAGCATGTTACTTAAATTTGAAGGAAAAAACATATCAAAGAATGGGTTTGTAGTCCCCCTGCACTCATATTTATTATATACCAAGAGGTGGGGCTGGGGGCTGCGACTCAGAGAAAACTAGAGAAGACACAGACTAGCATGCGGTGCTGGGCCTGGATGGAGCTGGGCTGCTTCCTGGGGACACAGCGGGATGGGAGGAAGGAGGCCTGGGTCGTCTTAAAGAATCACTGGGAATTAGGCAAGCAAAGGAGGAGGAAAGGAACAGCATGCCAGGCACAGGGGCTGGCACTGGTGGATCAGAGGTGAGACAGGGCGGGGTGAGCAGGAACTGTAAGGAATGACCAGGGGATGGGGGCTGAGGCCGGCTAGGGAGGGGCAGATTCCCACCCCTTGGAGTGCCCCCTAATTCCTGCTTGGGAGGTTGTGCTCTGCACAGAAGGTGTTAGAGGGCACCTGAAGCATTTTAAGGGCAAGAGTGACAAGATTTGCCATTTTTCTTAGAACATCCACTGCTCCTGAGCGTGGAGGGTGGCTGGAGGTCTGTTGGAGAGACTTAAGGTGGAGAGAGTGGTGGGCGGGATGAGTGGTGGCCTGAGGATGGCCGTGAGACGATGATAATGGAGAAATATGAGACCTCCTGGATTTTTTAACTGGATGTCATGTGGTGGGGGTAACGAACCTTCCCTGTTTCTGGTTTGGGTGAGTGAGTGGGTGGTGCTACTCACTGGGAATGGGTCCTCAGGAGCAGGCATATTTGGGAGGGAAAATGCTGAGCTCCACACTGGACAAATTGAGTGGGTCGTCTCTGTGAGCCTATCAGCAGGAGATGCTGGCATACCCACCTGGAATGACGGACCATGGACCTGGGGAGCTGTGGCGTCTTGGGTGGGCCTGCTTAGCCAACCCAAGGTGGGTTGGGTAAGCAGAGCATTTGGCAGAGCCTTGTGGACACTGATAGTTCAAGGGCAGGCTGGGGAAGGCGGAGGATATGGTGGAGGAGGGATGGTGGGAGTGCCTGAGGGGTACCATCTGAGAAGCTCAGGAGGACATATTTCCAGGGAAGGAGGAGGATGAGCCAAGTGCAGTAGAGGGGTTCTTGTAAAATAAGAACTGGTGAGACAACAAGTCTTAGGACAAGACTTAGGGGTCTGCCCCTAATCCTACGTGGAAATTCTAGTGATGCCTTCCTTGGCAAGAAGGTCCCTGGTGGCCTTGGCAGGGTGGCTTCTGTGACATAATGGGGACAGAGGCCAGGATATGTGGGCAGCAAGCAAGGAAGAGCAAGACCTGGGGACTCTTGCTCTTTCTAAGTGGGGCTTTGGTATAGGCTGAGGAGGTGATGCCAGAGGAGTGGGCCAGGAGACACAGGCTCAGGGGTCAGGAGAGGAGGGAGAAGAGCCAGTGGGCAGCTGGCTGTGGATAGGGGAAGGGACATCTCTTGGTGTAACAGGAGCAAGAGGGGAATGGATTTAGATAATGATGTTCAGTGGGTTAAGGGCGATTACCCTTAATCCTCTCAATATACAGGGAAGGGCATGGGTTGAGTAGGGGACTCTGGAGAACAGTGGCAGTTTGGAAGTGCCCCAGGACATGGGGTTGCCTAGGAGCTTTATGGAAGTCAAGGCTTGAGAGGAGTCAGAGAGGGAGGTGCCAGCCACATGGGGCTCTGCTGGACTGAGGCTGAAGCATGTGGCTGTGGCCCAGCATGCTCAGGTTGGTGGCTGCTCCAGGCCCACTCTGCACCCAGGATCCACAGGCCACAGCTCTGACTGGAGGCTGGGCTTTGCCAGACCAGTGAGGAGGAAGGAGAGGTGTTTATGGATCAAGGACTGGAGTCCTAGGGATAATGAGCCCTGGGGTCCCGCTGGGAACTCTCAGAGTCTCGGGGTATCAGGCAAGCTTGGAGGACTGAGAGGGAGGCCACCGGGCCCTGAGAGAGAAGGTGGAGGTGAGGACTTGAGAATAGTGGAAAGAAGGCAGCCTCTGAGGGCCCTGGGGTGGGGCAGATCTGAGTGATGAAACCCCTTGGGACCCTGAGAGTGAGGGGAAGGTCACAGAAGCCGAGGGATCCAGGAATGTGAGGTCAGTGGCTGGCCTGACTGTCCACGGGGATGTTGGAAACTCCCAGAATGGAGAGGAAAACAGAGCAGGAGGAACGAGGAAGGTGGGTGCTGACAGCCAGGGGAGGGCAGAGGCTGCAGGAGGCCAGTGGCACCTCAGAGGCAGAGCCATGGCTTTGTGGGGTCTGGGGTGTGGGCAACCGGCTCTACCAGAGAGGCTTCAGGAAAGTGTGTTCCAGGGAGGGTCGAGTTATTTTCTTGCATTAGCAGAAGAAAGTGGAAAGAACAAGGATAGGGAGTTTATCCACTCAGGAAGAAGGGAGCCGTGGCAGGTGAGGGAAGGGTGAGACCAGCCCTGAAAGCAGCTGGAGCAGGGAGAGAGGGTGGGGGAGGCTCTTTTTTTTTTTTTTTTTTTTTTTAAATATAGGTTTTAACCATTATGGCCAGGCTGGTCATGAACTCCTGACCTCAGGTGATCCACCCACCTCAGCCTCCCAAAGTGCTAGGATTACAGGCTTGAGCCACCGCACCTGGCCGGGGGGAGGCTCTTTAGCAACAGACTTGGCCCAGGATGTGCCACCCAGAAGCAGGGTGAGGCCCGTGCTTCTGAAGGCTGGAGCTCTGGTGCTCCAGGCCATGCGTAGAAGTGAGAAAAGAGTAGTAGAAACCCAAGACCACTCAGCCTGGCCCTCTGACACCATCTGTGCCCTGCAGATGTGGATGAGTGTGAGGCTGGGGACGTGTGTGACAATGGCATCTGCACAAACACGCCAGGATCTTTCCAGTGTCAATGCCTCTCTGGCTACCATCTGTCCAGGGACCGGAGCCGCTGTGAGGGTGAGGCATCTTAGAGCTGGGGTGCTTCCCTGTCCCTCCCTACCCCAGGACCCCCACCACCCAGGTCCAGTCCCCATCCAGATCTCAGTTGGGGCATGGGGGTGTGGGACTGACCCAGGGCTCTGGGGGAAAGCTTTGACAGCCTCAGGCTTGGTGGGGTGGTGATCAGCCCTTGAGATTTTCCACCCTTTCCCTCCCCTACAGATATTGATGAGTGTGACTTCCCTGCGGCCTGTATTGGGGGTGACTGCATCAATACCAATGGCTCCTACAGATGTCTTTGCCCCCAGGGGCATCGGCTGGTGGGTGGCAGGAAGTGCCAAGGTATGGGGGACTGGCTGAGGGTTCCTAAGGGGTGCAGCAGGGAGCAGTAATTCCCTAGACACACTATGGCCTTTCTCTTTCCATCCATCCATCTATCCATCCATCCATCCATCCATCCATCCACTCAGCTTTCCACTCTTTTACCTAGAATAACAATGATCGCAGTAAACATGACAGTTAGTGCTACTGTGGGGCTTATCATGTGCCAGACACTCTGTTAAGCTCTTTACAGATATTAATGTATTAGTCTTACCCATCAACTCACCTTTACATGCATTCATCCAACAAAAGTTTAGGCCAGGTGTGGCGGCTCATGCTTGTAATCCCAGCACTTTGGGAGGCCAAGGCGGGCGGATCATGATGAGGTCAGGAGTTCGAGACCAGCCTGGCCAATATGGTGAAACTCCATCTCTACTAAGAATACAAAAATTAGCCGGGCATGGTGACACACACCTGTAGTACCAGCTACTTGGGAGGTTGAGGCAGGAGAATCGCTTGAACCCTGGAGGCGGAGGTTGCAGTGAGCCAAGATTGTGCCACTGCACTCCAGTCTGGGTGACAGAGTGAGACTCCATCTCCAAAAAAAAAAGTTTATTGAGTACCTACTGTTTTCCAGGATTTGTGCTTTGTGCTAGGTAATCAGCTATGACCCAGAGCTCCCAGCTAGGGGAGGCCGATATGTAAACTGATTCTGACAGTTCAGGGTCCTTGGTTCCAAGAAAGGTCTGGAATAATGATTAATTGCAATGGGGAGGTGAATGTTGAATTGGACTTGAGGCATAAGTAGAAGTTCCCTAGGCATGGGAAAGGCAAGGCACAGGAAGTCATTCCAGGACCAAAGAGCAGTAATTGCAAAACACAGAGATCTGGAAGGAGCTAGTTGTGTTTACAGAGGAGGGGAGGGTGCCCTGAGCACAGAGTTGGAGAGTGGAGGATGGTCTAGAGTAAGGTGTGATGAGACCTAAAGGTATTGGAAGCCCAGTTCAAAAGGCATCAAATGCCAAGCTGAGTGAGTGTCATTTGAGGCCTTTCCCTTTGGGCTTTCAATACCTTTAGGTCTTGTAAAGTTAGTGGGAGCCACTGAAGGTGTTATGAAGGACAGCAGCAAACGTGCACATGCACACGCACTGACACAGCAGACTTCCTGCTGTACACACTTTGAAACGAAAGTGGAAATTCAGGTTCTGAACTTGTGCGAGGCCTTTGAGGTACAGCCCCAGGGAAAGGGGGGCTGGGTTTCCATCTGAGCTACTCTTGCCCCCCAGATATAGATGAGTGCAGCCAGGACCCGGGCCTGTGCCTTCCCCATGGGGCCTGCAAGAACCTGCAGGGCTCCTATGTGTGTGTCTGCGATGAGGGCTTCACTCCCACCCAGGACCAGCACGGCTGTGAGGGTGAGTGTCCTCCCAGCTCCCCCTTAGAATGGACAACTCCCCTGAGCTGCAGCTGGGGTTCAGACGTGTCCTGGCCCCACCCTCCTGAATTTGGGGAACCAGAAGAAATCCCTTTTGGCTGGGGGAGTCTAGTGGGGCCAGACCATGAAGGGCCCAGAACACCCCATTGACAATGGAGCCAGCTCTCAGGAGGTGGCTCGGGGAGCCAGGGAAGGTGGGAGGAGAGAGCTGTGGTGGGTGGGCAGGGTGGACAGGGCCAGAGCGGTCTGTGCACACCCCTGAGCTGCCCTCCACCCCTCAGAGGTGGAGCAGCCCCACCACAAGAAGGAGTGCTACCTGAACTTCGATGACACGGTGTTCTGCGACAGCGTATTGGCCACCAACGTCACCCAGCAAGAGTGCTGCTGCTCGCTGGGCGCCGGCTGGGGCGACCACTGTGAAATCTACCCCTGCCCAGTCTACAGCTCAGGTCAGGAGTCGAGCAGGTCCCTCCCCAGGTCTTCAGTTTGTTCATCTGGAAGCCAAATGTGGGAAATAGCGCCCCCTGGCAGTTAGGAAATAGGCGGCGGGCTGTGGCCCTAAGCCCACACGCGCGCTCAGTCCTGCCCCTTCCCTTCCCACGGCCACCCTGCCACCGCAGCCGAGTTCCACAGCCTCTGCCCAGACGGAAAGGGCTACACCCAGGACAACAACATCGTCAACTACGGCATCCCAGCCCACCGTGGTAAGCGCCCTGCGGCTCCCCACGCCCCGCGCCCACTCACCCTGGCTTGGGCTCGTCCGGATCCCGGCGGGGTTGGCGGGTCAGCTGCCCGTGCCGGGTAAGCCCCACCCGCACCTTCCTCGCCGGCCCCGCCCCCCCGGTAGCCCCGCCCCTCAACCTTCGGGGACGGAGCGGCCATGGTTTGTCACCCCGCAGACATCGATGAGTGCATGTTGTTCGGGGCGGAGATCTGCAAGGAGGGCAAGTGCGTGAACACGCAGCCTGGCTACGAGTGCTACTGCAAGCAGGGCTTCTACTACGACGGGAACCTGCTGGAATGCGTGGGTGAGCTCAGCTGCCCGACGGACGGCCGTGGGGAAGCGGCGGGGAGACACGCGCCACCGCGCCCATCCGGGGCCTGGCCCTGCCACCCACGCTTTTCCTCCCCGCAGACGTGGACGAGTGCCTGGACGAGTCCAACTGCCGGAACGGAGTGTGTGAGAACACGCGTGGCGGCTACCGCTGCGCCTGCACACCTCCAGCTGAGTACAGCCCAGCGCAGCGCCAGTGCCTGAGCCCGGAGGAGATGGGTGAGGCCTGGGCCCAGGAGCGGGGAAGTGGGAGGGGCGGGGCCCGGGCCGAACTGTGATGGCCCCCACCCACCCCCTCGCTGTTCGTAGACGTGGACGAGTGCCAGGACCCGGCAGCCTGCCGCCCTGGCCGCTGCGTCAACCTGCCGGGCTCCTACCGCTGCGAGTGTCGCCTGCCCTGGGTGCCCGGGCCCTCCGGCCGCGACTGCCAGCTCCCCGAGAGCCCGGCCGGTGAGGGCGAGGGTTGGCCTGGGCCAACCCTGGGGCCCTGTCGTTTGTGTGGAGCCCCAGGGCTGCGGCCCCCCTCGTGGGTGGGGTGGAGCGGAGGCGGGCAGTCCCTGCCTAGGGCCGCTCCCTGATGCCAGGTGCTGTCCACAGAGCGCGCCCCAGAGCGGCGCGACGTGTGCTGGAGCCAGCGCGGAGAGGACGGCATGTGCGCGGGCCCCCTGGCAGGGCCTGCCCTCACCTTCGACGACTGCTGCTGCCGCCAGGGCCGCGGCTGGGGCGCTCAGTGCCGCCCGTGCCCGCCGCGCGGCACCGGTAAGGCGGTCAGGGAGGAGTTGGCTGGGAGCGAGGATGGGGGCCAGGGCCTGGGGACCCGGACTTTGCTGACCAGTCCCGCCCCTCCCAGGGTCCCAGTGCCCGACATCGCAGAGCGAGAGCAATTCCTTCTGGGACACGAGCCCCCTGTTGCTGGGGAAGTCCCCGAGAGGTAGGTGCTGCCATGGGGGGTGGTGGCGGGGTTGGTAGCCTTTGGCCGGGGGTCAGTGTTGAAGTCCGTATTGTCCTGGGCCACGCAGATGAGGACAGTTCAGAGGAGGATTCGGACGAGTGTCGCTGCGTGAGCGGCCGCTGCATGCCGCGGCCAGGCGGCGCAGTGTGCGAGTGTCCTGGCGGCTTCCAGCTCGACGCCTCCCGTGCCCGCTGCGTGGGTAAGCGGGGCGTGGGGCTGGGGCAGGGGCGGGGCCGGCGGCAAGGGGCCGCCTGGAGGCTCAGCGGAGCTGCACCTGTCGCCCCCGCCTGCAGACATCGACGAGTGCCGAGAGCTGAACCAGCGCGGGCTGCTGTGCAAGAGCGAGCGCTGTGTGAACACTAGCGGCTCCTTCCGCTGCGTTTGCAAAGCCGGGTTCGCTCGCAGCCGCCCTCACGGGGCCTGCGTTCCCCAGCGCCGCCGCTGACGCCGCCCTCAGCCAGACCTCCGTGATCACTGGGGAGTCTCCAGGAGCTCGGCCTCTCACTCAGCTCGGCCTCTCACTCCTGCCCCCACTCGGGGCTTGGATCCAGGGACTTTCCGGGCCCGTAGACCCCTCCCTGCACCTTGGGACCCGAGGCGCCCCTACTGGCCCGCCCGGCTGGCAGGCGGTTGTAAGGTCTCGGGCGGGCGCTGCCCACCTTCCTCCCAGAGGGCGTCTCCTAGAAACTGATAAATCAGATCGTGCCTCTTTACTCTTGGCTTTCTAAGCAAATTGATGTTCACGACTGACGTGGGCGCGGACTGCGCAGGGCGGTGCCAGACCCCAGCCGCCTCCCAGGGGCTAGACTGAGCCGGGCACCGGGGGTATGAAATAGAATTTAATGTGGCTCCGATTATGTACAGGTGAGGGCCTGGCCGGGCCGGCCGGGCTCACATGGTTTGTACAATAAATACATCCGTGGAGTGAGATCTCCGCAGCTGGGAAGCGCCACTGCCACGGTTCAGTCCAGCTTCCGGGCTCCCAGCTTCATGGGGCCCTTGGCCGCCTTCTTCTCGGCGCGTTTGGCCTCCATCTCCCGCCGCCGCTCCTCGCGCTTCTTCCGGGCCATCTCAGCCTTCGCCTGCCCTGGAGTCAGGAAGGGGAAGCCGGGTCTCAGCTCTCCAGCCAGCGCCTGCCGGGGGCCTGTAGGGGCAGGCTAGTCAGGGAGCCCTAGTCTTCGGCCCACCCAAGGGAAGCACTTACGGCTCTCAATCTCGAGGCCCTCCCAGTTGTCTTCACCCCACGAGTCCGGCCTGGGCTGTAAAGAGAAGTGTGGGCTGCAGTGGGGCCGACTTCTGGCTGAAGTCCACCATCTCTACCCTCCCACCAGACCCGTGCTGGGTACCTGGGTGCTGGCACGTGCAGACAAGGTAGCGAAGGGGTCACCCTTGTCACTGGACTCTGAGCTGCCCCAGTTATACTCGCTGGCCAGCCGCGTACCCTCGGGAGGTGGCTCCTGGGAGCTTGGCTCCTGCCAGCCCTGTTCCCAGGAGCCCTCGGCTTCCCAGCTGCTCCAGTCGGACTCTGGGGATTTGGAGGATTTGTGGTGGGAGTTGCTGACCTGTAGAAGAGTGAGAGGGGAAAGTAGCCCTGGGCTTGGTGATTAAAGGGACCCCCCACACACACGCCCGCCTGACCCAGCTCACCTGACTAGCACGGCTCACTTGGCTCCCAGTGTTCCAGTCGTCCTGCTGGGCCAGCACAGACTCAGCTTCCTGCTGCAGTGTGGGAAGGGACCACTGAATCCCACCCCATGCTAAAGGGCAGGTGAGCCGGCCCCAGCACCGTCCCAGCCACGGGACCCACCACTGTCTTTTCCTTCCTCCTCATTTGCTCCTCAGGCTCTGTTTCCCATCTATTAAGTGGACGCGCTGACCCCGGCCTGCCCTTACCCCTCTTTTTTTGAGACAGAGTCTAGCTCTGTCGCCCAGGCTGGAGTGCAGTGGCGTGATCTTGGCTCACTGCAACCTCTGCCTCCTGGGTTCAAGCGATTCTCCTGGCTCAGCCTCCAGAGCAGCTGGGACTACAGGCGTGCACCACCATGCCTGGCTAATTTTTATATTTTTAGTAGAGATGGGGTTTCATCATATTAGCTAGGCTGGTCTCAAACTCCTGACCTCATGATCCACCCGCCTTGGCCTCCCAAAGTGCTGGGATTACAGGTGTGAGCCACCGTGCCTGGCCTCCCTTACCCCTCTTTGAGGCTAAGGAATGAGATCTAGATGCTCCTTCCAACAGCCTTGGGGGCCAGAACCTGCTGCTGTCAGCCAGATGGGGAAATTGGGCCCCCAGCTCTGCCCCATTCCCCCGAGGGCAGCCCCACTCCCCCCTAAGCCCATCCCCCAAGCAGAACTGGTCTGGTTCTAGACCCAGGAGTGGCCTCTCCTTGCTGACTGCCAGGGCTGGGTGGGCACTGGAGGAGAGGGAGGAGGGACACGGTGTGGGGGAGAGTGAGGAAGTCCAGGGAATGTCCCAAGTGCCATCTGCCCGGCCTGTTCCCTGGGGCTGCTAGGGTTGAGTGGAGCCCTGTTGCTGGCTCTGGCCTACAGCGGCCCCTCCATGAGGCCTACACGCCAGGGATGCTGTTCAGATGAGGCCAGGCCCACTCCAACCAGGGCCCATGGAAGCCCCCTGGACAGCAGGCTGTGGATTTGAGCTGGGGTCCCCTGGGGAGGCTCCCTCAGCCCCACACACCTCCAGGCTGCCCCAGTCTTCGTCATCCCATCTGTCAGCAGCACTGCTGTCCTCTGCTGTGTCCTTGTCCTCCTCCTGCGTCTCCCAGTGGCTTGAGGTTGCAGGGGTGGCAGGAACAGGGGTAGGGGCTGGGGCAGGAACTCCTGTGGAGCAGAGGCTCACTGAGCTTTCAGGGGGGTCTTAGGACAGGGCAGAGGCTGCTGGGGGAAGGGGGCTACTTGGGGGAAGGGACACCAAGGAAGCCCACAAGGTGCCTAGAGCCTACCCCAGTCCTTATGTCCCCCTCGCCATCCCCGGGGGGGCAGACAATAACAGTTCCCGGGTGCCTGAGCCCAGCCCTCTCAGCCACTGATGCAGCCAGGCCAGAAAGCTCACCTTCAGGTGTGGGCCTCTGGGGAATGTTGGTCTCTGTGGGGGCAGTGGTGGGGTGCACACGGATCAGCTTGGAGGTGAGCGAGGAGACCCCAGTCACGGCCCAGCCTGCCCAGCTGGCTGCGGTTCCTCCCATGCCAGGGCTGGAGGCTGCATGGACGTCCTTCTCTGGGCAGTGGCATGAGAGAGAGGTGGGTATGGGCACCTCAGGTACCCATGGGATGACAGGATGGCAGGAACTGACAGTGCCCTGTAGCTGCCCCTCCCTTCTCCAGGCCTGAGTTCTCCCATCTGTGAAGCGGGGGCCATGTCCAGTCTGCTTCCTAGGGCCTTTCAGAAACTCCAGTGGGAGTGGGACACAAACAGGTCACAGTCAAAGACATGGCACAGAAAGAGGGAACATGAGTGTAGGCCACTCACCCACTTCCTCCAGCTGGGTTGGGTCCTCCGACACAGACTCCAGTTTGGACAGGAAGCTCCGAATGGCCTTGAAGGCCTGTGGGATAATAAGGGGCAGAGCTGGGGCCTCTAGGGTTCCCAAGAGCCTGCCAGGCCAGCTAGGGCCTGACATCCCCCACAGCCCTAGTCCAGGGCCGGCTGTGCCTCACCTGGTCCCGAACGGATTTCTCAGGATCTACAGTGAGGCCGCAGAGCACAGGCAGGATCTTGTGGGCACAGTCATTCATTGAGTAGAGGTTGTGGGTGGCAGCAAAGCCCAGGACACCCGCAACCCGGGACGGTGCAAACGGGTCCTTAGTGGCTCGGCTGAAGGCGGAAGTAAGGACCCTGTGTCTGGTCTGTGATGGGGCAGGAAGGAAAGAGGGCTCCTGAGTGTAGGGTCAATGTTGGGGCCCAGCCCTTACTTCCCAGAACAGGGCCACCCATAGGCCCCCAGAGCCGGAAAAATGTGAATGAATCACTTAAATGGGGAGAGCTTACCGAAAACTCTGAACCCGGGCTTCTCTTCCCAAATCACTGGGCTCCTCCCACTCCTGCCACCTGCCACTGCTGCCACCTGCCACTGCTGCCACCTCCCACTGCTGCCACCTGCCACTGCTGTCACCTCCCACTGCTGCCACCTCCCACTGCTGCCTCAGGGCATGAGACCACAACAGCAGCTGCCCCAGGGCTGGGACACAGGCTCCCTTCCTCCCTGCCCAGCTCCACCCTCTCCTGGCTGTGTGACCTGGCCCAACTCACTCCACCTCTGGGAACCCAGATATGGGGCCAATAGTGCCCAGGGCCTAGGTATCTGGGAGGATGAGGGCCCACACATGCAGGACTCCTGGCCTTGGAAGAAACTGTGGTCCTGTGACAGGGACCAGGCTTCAGCAATCGTACAGAACACTCACGCTGGCATTGAGGTAGGAACCAATTTTGCCCAGGCAGACTGTGGTGTTGCAGCGGATGGGGCCCTGTTCATCCTTGGCCTGCAGCCGTGCAAAGTGCTTCATCAGCTCCACATTGAGGTTGGTTTCGCTCAGCTTCGGGGCCAGGAGCAGCATGGACTGCGGGGCAGAAAGGAGAGTGGAAACTGTGGGCTGTGGCTGGCAAAGGGCCTTGTGCATAAACAGCCTCCTGGCGGCCCTCAGCACCGAGCACACCTGTCAAAGCCTGCAAAGCCACCTCCCAGCCTGGGCCTGGCCCTGTCCAGCATGTTGAGGAAAGGGATCCCATTTCTGTCCCCCTTTAAAGAAAAGTCTCTAAAGTCCATCTGCACTCCTGTCTCCCATTTCCTCTGCTCTCCTGATGGCACTCCACCTAGGCTCACAAAAACAGCCCCACACTCTGCCCAACTGGCTCAGGGTGAGGTCACTGATGCCCTCCACGGTGCTAACTTCAACGGCCAGTTCTCCATCACACTAAACTTGACCCTCAGCAGTTCTGACATCCCTAGTTTTTCCTCCTTGAAACTTTGGTCTCTGGTCTTCCAGGACACCAGCCCCCTCCTGGTTCTCCTCCGACCTAGCTGGCTGTTCCTTTTGCTGAGATTCTAATGTTCACACACTCAGGGCCAATCTTGAGGGCTCTTTTATATCTAACACTCTTGCCCTAGGTGATCTCAGCCATCTCATGGCTTTAAATGCCTTCTTGTGAGCTGACGACCCCCAGGCGCGTACCCCTAGCCCAGACTTCCCTAAACTTCACACATGCGTAACCGACAACCAACTCAACATTTCCATCCAGAGGCCTAACAGAAAAAGCCAAGAAGGGGCCCAACCTGCTTGCGTCATCTTCTCAGTAAATAGCAACTCTTAACCTTCCCATTGCTCAGGCCACAAGCCTCAGAGCCACCCTAATCTCCCTATCTTTTTTTTTTTTTTTTTTTTTGAGATAGTGTCTTACTCTTTTGCCCTGGCTGGAGTGCAATGGCACAATCTCCATTCACTGCAACCTCCACCTCCCAGGTCATGCACCACCACACCCAGCTAATTTTTGTATTTTTAGTAGAGACGGGGTTTCACCATGTTGGTCAGGCTGGTCTTGAACTCCTGACCTCAGGTGATCCACCCACCTCAGCCTCCCAAAGTGCTGGGATTACAGGCATGAGCCACCGTGCCCGGCCCTTCAAGTCCATATTTACCCATCGGCAAGTACTGGCAGCTCCACCTTCAGCATGTGGCCCCTTCTCACCACCTACTGCCAGCCACCGTCATCTATCACCTGGGCCACTGCAAAGCCCTTAACAGTGTCCCAGCATCCACCCTTGCCCTGACAGTCAATTCTCTACACAGCAACACAGCAATCCTTTTAAAACAAGTCAGACAATGTCACTGCTCCACTCAACCTTCCAGTGGCTCCTGTCTCACTCCCAGGGAATGTACCAAGTGCCCTCCTCACCCTACAAGGCCCTGGCCCCAACCCTCCATTACCCCTCTGACCCCACCTCCTACAACTGCCCCCCTTTAGCCATGCTAAACCTCTTGCAGCCACCTCTCCACTCCAGCCACATTCCAGCTCAGGGCCTTTGCACATGCCGTTCCTCCCGCAAGGAATACTTTCCTCCAGGTCTCCTCGCAGGTCAGTCTCTTGCATCCTTTCTTTAGATGACACCTCCTCACCCAGGTCTTCCCTGACCACTGTTTTTTCGTTTTTTTTTTTTTTTTTTTTTTTTTTTTGAGACAGAGTTTCACTCTTGTTGCCCAGGCTAAAGTGCAGTGGCATGATCTCAGCTCACTGCAACCTCCATCTCCCGGGTTCAAGTGATTCTTCTGACTCAGACTCCCAAGTAGCT
>CAUYLG010051225.1:0-10587 GCA_963573385.1 Cacajao melanocephalus | reverse complement strand
CATCGCTGGTCATTAGAGAAATGCAAATCAAAACTACATTGAGATACCATCTCACGCCAGTTAGAATGGCAATCATTAAAAAATCTGGAGACAATAGATGCTGGAGAGGATGTGGAGAAATAGGAACACTTTTACACTGTTAGTGGGAGTGTAAATTAGTTCAACCATTGTGGAAGACAGTGTGGCGTTTCCTCAAGGACCTAAAAATCGAAATTCCATTTGACCCAGCAATCCCATTACTGGGTATATATATCCAAAGGAGTATAAATCATTCTACTATAAAGACACATGCACACGAATGTTCACTGAAGCACAGTTTACAATAGCAAAGACCTGAAACCAACCCAAATGCCCATGGATGATAGACTGGACAGGGAACATGTGGCACATATACACCATGGAATATTATGCAGCCATCAAAAACAATGAATTCGTGTCCTTCGTAGGGACATGGATGAACCTGGAAACCATCATTCTCACCAAACTGACACAAGAACACAAAATCAAACACCGCATGTTCTCACTCATAGGCGGGTGATGAACAACAAGAACACATGGACATAGGGAGGGGAGCACTACACACAGGGGTCTGTTGAGGGGGAAATAGGGGAGGGACAGTGGGAGGTGGGGAGGTGGGGAGAGATAGCATGGGAAGAAATGCCAGATATAGGTGAAGGGGAGGAAAGCAGCAAATCAAACTGCCACGTGTGTACCTATGCAACAAGCTTGCATGTTCTTCACATGTACCCCAAAACCTAAAATAAAAATTAACAATAAATAAAATAAAATAAACATAAAACATATAAAATAAAAAATAAAAATAAATAAATAAATAAAATACACTAACGCTAATGATATCTGATGAGCTAAAAAAAAAATCTCATAATGTTTTAAGAAAGTTTACAGATTTGTGTTGGGCTGCATTCAAAGCCATCCTGGGCCACATGCAGCCCAAGGGCCGTGGGTTGGACAAGCTTAATCTAACCCTATGCCATTTATGCTCATCAAAATAGGATACAATTTCAATGGCTTAACATGAAAACTTGTATATTCTATTTTCATAATAGATTGCTCACACTGAAAGTACAGTAGTGCCCTAGGGCAGCTCTCTTCCATGTGGTACTCAGGTATTTCAATTTGGTCCCATTTTGTGGCTACTTGATTTCAACCCATACCCTCCATACTCACCATCGCAGGGAAAGAAAGAACCTGAAGAGCACACATCCATCCTTAAGAACATGCACACACTTCTGAACACAGCTCATTGGTCAGAGCTATGTACAACTGAACTGTGAGGGAAGCTGAAGGATATAGTGAAGCACATTAAATATTTGAAGAGCAATAACTATGTATTCTATAGTATTATTTTAAATATAATTCTACGAATCCTTGGAAAGTTGACATGTTTGCCCAAAATCATTGTGGGAAGAGTTGCCTAGATGCCAGTTATCCTGAGTCCCAGTCTAGTATCTCATCTTTTTCACATATAAATATACTAAAAAATCTGTTCTCTGCTGACTTGAAGCCAAGTTTGTCATTGCTCCTATTGCCAATATCTTTAACTGCTTTTAAATAGATTTCTATTTTATTTAATATATTGCTATATTTCCCATCCTTGAATTGTAGTAACAATCTATATTAAACAATAAAATATCAACTTGTTAAAGACTGACTTCTCATCAGGTACTATGTTAAATGTTTAGATACATAAATTCATTTATATAAATATATATAACTTCATTTAATCCTAATAGCATATATTAATTAGGTACTATTATCTCTACTTAATAGATAAGGAAACTGCAGATTAGAGGTTAATTGATTTTTAATTCATCTCTTTTCACTCATCTTGAATTATGACTGCCTACAACTGCCTGTTTTGATCCTCAAGTTAACTTATCCTCTTTTGTAAACATAATTTTCCCATTCTGTCTGGATTTTACCAGGTCTTTGAATTTTACCAAAGCCAGGAAACAAGCCCTAGGCCATCCAAGGCTTTGATTCAAGCAGGAAGGGCTCAAGTAAGATGCAGGCAGTTGGCCAAAAGACATTGCAAAGAGACCACTTCCTTCATATGTACTTTTGAGTTTTCACAAGGATCTATCTGTGCCTGAGTGCTGAAGATGGAATGCTGTAAATGAGAAACTTTCATTCCAGGATAGGACCAAGAATGGAGATCAGACACACATACACAGACCTCCTGGGTGCAAAAAGAAAATGAAGCAATGCTCTTTTCAATGCCAAAGAAAAGAGATGCTGTATAGAAAAGGTACCTTTCAAATCTAAAAAGAAAAGGCAATAAAGCAAAGCGCAAGGCCATGAAGACTTGACAGTCCTGGTAGAAACCAGGATTGAAATGGAGAAGAAAATGCAAGAGAGTTTTAAAGTGCTAAGGAGAGGTCCATAAAACAGAATGGCCTTCCAGTAACTCAAAAGGTTACTGGAAAGAATATGCCGTTTTCCAGTAACTCAAAATGTTTAGGTGGTCACTTAATCATTCACTATTATTTGCTGAATAATATACTATGTGTAAAACCTGATGGCACATATCACTAGATTGATATTGTTCCAATTAGAAATGGAACACCAAGTAAAGTTGCATTTTCACACCCAAAGAGAGGTTACAACTCATAGGATAATTTTGATTGCCTGTAATGAAAACTAAGGCCTGCTGAGGCTACTTAGAACAACTGTTCAGAATTTGAATTCTAATTTTATAGCCTCATCACTTTGGCTTCTAGTTACCCGCATTGCCCCTAGGCACACACACACCTTGTGTTGGACATGATGATGCACTGTTCAGGTCCTCCTCTCGTAGTCAAAAAGATTGACTATTCCAGCTGCTAAAAGTTCTGCAGGCAGATGTTGGTAGACACATTTCATCTGTCTATTGACAGAGGTCATCTTGCCAGAGGACATGCATCTTCCTGGGGTAGCCTACCTCCAATAGCTGCTTGATTCTTGGGGAGAAAGCCTTCCTTCTTGACACAACTCAGGACAGCTCCGAAGGGTTATCTCATCTTTGCAATTTCCTGCAAGATCAGCTGAGGATTCCATTGAGACTGCTGCATGACAGCACAGCATCCTCCACTTCCCAGTCCTGCTTCCTTTCCTTCCTTTTCACAAGTATTGATTCCAGAAACGGCCTTTAAGAAACCACCTGCATGCTAATGTCCATATCAGGCTGTTTCCTGGGGAACCCAACTCATCATACATTTTCTACTTTGATTTGTCTCTGGAACCCAGCCTGCTCTTCGTCTTCCTTGTTCCTGTCCCCTATGTTGGCTCAGTCATTGAAGTGTCTTTGCCTGGCTTCCCCAAATGACATATACTCATGTGCCTTGCTCCTTCTTGGAAATGCATCTTTTCCTCTACCTTATCTATCAAGCAGGCTAGAAAATCTACATTTCACATATCAGGACCTATAAAAATATACATCGTTTTTCAATTTCAGGAACTGAAGTATCTGTGAAGAATCCTTGAGCAGGGGCTACTGTTTCGAGAGACAAAACAAAGCCTCTAGAACATTCTGTTTGAATGTCTTCCAACAGTTTTAGAGAGGCAGATAACTGTTGGAGATGACAGCTACAACACGAGGCATCAAATAATAAAATCTGTAAGAAGAAGTGCAGGTGACATGTTTGGAATCTGAAAAAGTAAAGTTTTTAGCTGAAAAGTAATAAAGTTTTCAGAGAGCATGTGACATTTCTGCTAAAAAGACAAGTATAATTTATGCACAAAGTCATGAGAAGACGACATTCTTTCAGGAGGGGGAGAGACTGTATTAACAAAGGCACAGAGGTGAAAAAAATATACCAAGTATGAAAGGAATGCTAGCATGATGACGGAAGCCCCAAGTGTTTATAGAGGAACAGTGAGAAATGAAACTGAAAAGATTAGGATAAAATTATCCCCTCCATCACCACAAAAGAAGAGTAGATAGCGGAGAAATTACTTCCACTTGAAAATATGATACTAAAACTCGCTACAATGTTTAAGTTGAACAAACAAAACTGGGAGAGATGTATATTAACCTCCACTGATGAATGAATGGAATAGCATGTTTCTGGTATTATTTTCACCAGCCCCAAAGATTTCAACTTCCAAATTTCATTTTGAAGGGAATCATTTGTAAGTGCTTAAGAAGACAGGTATAAAGGCAGGAGTCTGACAGCTTACTGGAAGTGTACTCAATTGTTTTTTCCCAAAGATCACACCACCTCTTGTCCAGACTCAGCAACACTTGATGGTACCACCTTTAACCTGATCATTCCTCCTAAACCCATGAAATTAGCCTGTTCCCTTCTTCTGAATCTGGCACAGAAATCTCTTGGCTACAAAACTCAAGCTCCTTGAAGGCAGAAATTTCAACTGAATCATCCATGTAGTCCTAATATGTAGCAATGCTAAAAGAGAATGATCTCGCTAAATGCTGGCTGAACAAATAAATGACTTACGTGGCCTGCTTAAGAGCTGAAAACTCCATGGTACAGTATCCTCCCAGAAGGGGCTCCATTGAGCCTGGAATCTATTTAGATACGCCAAAGTGTGTTGGTTTGCAAGCCAAAAAACAACAACAACAGCTTTTGCTCTTCAGGTGACAGAGGGTTTATTGGAAATGGAGTAGTCACAGATTTAAGAAAGAAACTGAACATTCGATTTCAGGAAAAACAAACTAAGGAAATCACAAGGACTTCAGTACCAGAAGTCTGTGGCCTTTTTGATAACAGTTGGTGCTACAAAGGTGAGTCAGCTCCTGCTAACATCAATTCCTGTGTCTCTCGTTTTGATGACAAATTCTTGAGTGGGAGACTTTGATTGTTCCAGTTTCAATCAACAAGTCTCTTTTTCTGGTTCAACACAGCCAGGGGTCATGAAGTAAGGAGGACATAGCCACTGGGAGGAACCAGGTGAAGACAGACGGTCACTCTAGAGTGTGCCTTCTCCATCATACCCCTTGGCTGCCCAGTGTATTCTCATACTCATTCATTTCAATATAGTGGTGCCTAACACGTGGGGGTTACTTCTACATGTCCAATTCTCAGTTTTACATATATTGACTCATTTAATCCTCGTAAGATCCTACAATGTGTGAAAACTTTTCACTACTTTAAAGTAATAAAACTGAGACACAAAATATAATTTATCCAGGTTTATTCAATGACAACCTGCCAGAGTCTGGATTCAATCTCAGACATTTTTTACTTCAGAGCCCACACTATTAGCTAATAAGCTGGAAGAATTGAGTAAGGACCATATGATCTTCCACCTGGTTATGTAAGGTTTTGACACAACAGGCAGATTATAATGTCTTCAAGAGCCATCCTATATCATTCTTCTCTTCAAGTCCCAACAGTACAGAGCATAGGGTTGGGTCCTGGGAGGCTCTTAATAAAACTTGCTTACTGATTCCACAAAATCTGGCCTCCACCCACCTTTTTAATGCTCCTGTCACAGCCTTTTCACAGCTGCAATGTGTTTTCTTTTTTCATTAATACTGCTGGAATTAGTCTTTAAATCTTTCCCATTCTTATATCCCCTCCAACCTCTATTTCCTGAAGACTTCCAGTATTATACTAGTATTTAGAAAATGCAGGTGTATATTTTAGTCATTCATTTATTGACTTAAATGTGTCTTTTAAATGCCAAGCAACTAAAAACTGCCAGAAAAACAGGGTCAAATAAGTCTAAGCCACTGTCACAAAGGAGTTTGTAGCCCAATCAGAGAAAAAAAAACATAAGCCAAATGATGAAATGACATATAATGAGTGTTGTTGAGAATTTCCAGAACCTCCAACCACTACATCTACCCACTTATCAGCATCTAGAATCAGTAATGGATATCTGTCTTCCCCATCATGACTACAGATGAACTGTCTATGCCTCAGGCTAAGACCAACCCTTCAGCTTATCCAGTAAAAATGTGTGTCTTCTCCATCTCTTATCCAGGGGAATCACTCCAATAATTCCACAAATTCTTCTGTCATCAAACTTTCCTCTCTGATGAATTATTCCCACCTGCCTACAATCATATCATTCTTCCTTCTATCTTAAAAACAAACAACAGCCAGTTGCGGTAGCTCACGCCTATAATCTCAGCACTCTGGGAGGCTGAGGTGGGCGGGTCCTCTAAGGTCAGGCATTTAAGACAAGCTTGGTCAACATGGTGAAACCCTGTCTCTACTAAAAATACAAAAATTATCCAGGCATGGTGGTGTGTGCCTGTAATCCCACCCATTCAGGAGGCTGAGGCAGGAGAATCACTTGAACCTGGAAGTCAGAGGTTACAGTGAGCTGAGATCACGCCACTGCACTCCAACCTCGGTGAAAAGAGCGAAATTCTGTCTCACAAAAAACAACAAAACCCCTCTTTTAAATCCACCCTTCTTTTCCAGTTACTCTGTATTTCTGTTCCCCTTTAAAGCAGAAGCCTGTTACCCAATTCCTCTTCTCTCAGGCTTTCTTATACTCACTCTCACTAGACTTTTGCCCCATTAGAACCACCCTGCCAAAGTCATCAGTCATCTCCATTTTATCAAATCAAGGATTAATTCTCAGTCGTCATCTAACTTGATCTTGCTTTTTGTGAGCTCCTGAGGCAGATGATTCTGTGATTGCTGTGCTGTAGCTGTCAAACATTACCTTTAAAGGAACTGAAATGTGCCCACTTGCCGTCTGCATCAACTAGTCCCTTCTCTGACTTTTGAAACACCAGTGAACCAACCTAATCTCTCTTTCAAAGGCAGACTTTCCCTTGCTTGATAAACATCACAGGTTCTTGATGTGTTTCTCAAAATTAGTAAAGCCAACTATTATCTGAATGTAGAAAGAAGATTGTTCGAGAACTTTAATTCATTTGTTCAACCAATAATGTTTCTTAAATGTCTATCATACAGCAGACACAAGTCTATGCACAGAGGATATAGCAGTGAACAAGACAGACCTACCACTTGTCCTCAAGGAGCTCACATAATCAATTTTATTAAAAAGTGATAGCAATACCCTAGGTTTTATAAACGAGAAGGTTTAATTTAGTGGGATAATATACTGAATTGTGACCTAGTATATTTTTTTACTTCTAAAATATCTTCTTTTCTGCTTTCCCTCATTTCCAAGCAACAGGTTGAGGAGATATGATGGAAACTAATCCAGAAATAATATCAGTCAAGTTGATGGTTTTGCGTTCCAAGGTAGAATTTTTTTTTTTTTTTTTTTTTGCCCATGGCTTAAGCAATAGTCATAAACACTATTGAGATAGACACAAGCATTTGTGAAAGTTTCCCCAAAATCTAGGTTTTAAATAACAAAGCTCTTCAACCTGTGGGACACAGAATATACAGTCTATAGAAGAAATCTAACAGGGAAAGTGGCAGTAAAAGAGGCAGAGTTAGAGAGTTTCTCGGCCCCATTCACTGGCCTGAATTCCAAGCCTACAGAAATGTTTGACATCATCACTGTGGGACTCAGAGTAACTGTAGCTTTGTCTGTCTTCTTTTCGTTTTTTCTGGTGAGAACACTGGAATCTTTGACCACAGTGAGCCACAGGTCTTAACTGCTGCCGCTGAGCTGCACTGAGGGACCATACATCGCCCCATACCCTATCCTCTCCTCTTGCTGGTCTGTATCCTCCATTCTTACTCTAAGTTTTATTATTTTTACTTCAAGACCTGCTGCAATGAAAAGCTGCATTTGAGGAAACAGTTCAGCCTGTTTGTTGTTGTTGTTGTTTGCTTTTTTTTGGTGGCGGGGACAGGGTCTCACTGTGTCACCCAGGAGTGCAGTGGCATGATCTTGGCTCACTGTAACCTCTGCCTCCTGGGCTCAAGCTATCCTCCCACCTCAACCTCCCAAGTAGCTGGGACTATAGGCACACACCACCACGCCAGGCTAATATTTGTGTTTTTTTTTGTAGAGACAGGGTTTCCATAAGTTGCGCAGGCTAGTCTTGAACTCCTGAGCTCAAGCAATCCACCTGCCTTGCCCTCCCAAAGTGCTGGGATTATAGGCATGAGCCACTGCAACCAACCACCAACCCACATTTGAATTCTAACTCAATCACACAGTAGCTCTGAGATCTTCAGCAGGCAACTTGTTGGCTTTATGCCTCAATTTTTCCATTTGTGGTAAGTATATCTACTTTGCAATACTGCTGAGAATACTGAATAATGAATGTAAAGGGCTTTGCTCACTCCCTACACTACAGTAGTCAACCAATTTTATTTGGTTAGTAGCATTAGCTTTATCTTATTTACAGCATACTTTTAGCTTACTCCAATGGGAAATCTGATTGTAATAAACAACACTAAGAGAAGTGGTGTGCACAACCTTAAGCTACCAAGTAACGAGGGAAAATACCTCACTTTCCTCTGGAAAGATGATCACTTCCATTAGGTTTTCTACTTAACTGCTTGCTTTCGCTCCAAAGAACTTCTGAGCATTTTCCATCCTGTGCTAAAGCCACCAAACTGAATTCCCCGCCTCCTCTCTTATACCCCTCTCATAACCTATAGGCACCCACAACAGTTAGCTATCTGGATATGGGACCAAGTCATGCCTCCAAGTAAAACTATTCAGTAGCTTCCTACCACATCCTCCAGGAAAAGCTGCAAGCTTGCAAGGCAAAGGGACCTTTCATGATCTGATGCCAGCTACCTTTCTAGTTTCCTTTCACTCCAGTCCCAGCTTTTCAATCTATGTTCCAAAAAGAAGTGGGTATCTTTCTCTGCACAGACGGAGTTGTTTCCCACCTTTGTACTTTTGTTTATGTTGTTCCCTCAACCAGGAAAGCCCTTCTCCCATCCTATGCCTGGCTGACTCATCCATTCTTATTTTTTTTACTTCTCGAGATGGAGTCTTGCTCTGTTGTTGAGGCTGCAGTGCAGTGGCATGATCTCAGCTGCAACTTGCAACCTCCACCTCCTAGGTTCAAGTAATTCTCCTGCCTCAGCCTCCCGAGTAGCTGGGATTACAGGTGTGCACCACCATTCCCAGCTAATTTTTCGGGATGTTTTTAGTAGATGTGGGGTTTCATCATGTTGACCAGGCTGGTCTTGAACTCCTGACCTCAGGTGATCTGCCCACTTCAGCCTCTCAAAGTGCTGGAATTACAGGCATCAGCCACCATACCCAGCCAATTCATCCATTCTTTAAGACCATAGCCAAATGCCTTATCTTACTTGAGCCCTGCAAGAACTCCCCAGGTGGGTCTGTGTTCCTCTCTGTTCTGTGTTCCCTTCATTCACAGTCCCACTTCAATTATTGCTCTTACACAATCAAATTATTTGATTACAGATGTACTACATGGAAGCTTCCAGAGAAGTAGGATATGTCTTATGGTCCCATAAGATGATGTCATAGCAAAATATTTACATATAAGTAGTTGTTTAATAATAATTTTTAAATTTCTGGGCCATCCATCAGATGACCCAGGTTCTGGTTCCACTTCTTCCACTAATTAGTTATATTATTTTTCATAAATTACTGAAATTCTTTGAGGGTGTTTCCTCATATATAAAATGGGAATAATGCCCTCAACTTGTTCCCTCCTATCTGGCCTCCTTAAAAGTTACTGTAGAGAAAAAAGTTAAACAAATTAAGTAATTCACGTTGTTTTAAAAAATTACAAGATGCTATACAAATACAAAATATTGCTAGAGCAAATATTGAATTTGGTTGGAACGTGTCGAGATCACTGTAAAAATATGTCTTTAGATGTAACCAAGCCCTCATTTCTTTCAATTGGAATTAGGAACAACATTCACAACAAGATCAATCAGAACTTGAACCTTCTCAGGAAATGTTGCAAAATACAAGTAAGTGGACTATAAACCTGGAAGATCCTGAGGAATTCTCCATTCCTGTTTTTACATGGAAGAATCCTGAAACTCAGACATATCATAAGACCAGTTATAGGTCACTATATTGAAACATGTATAAGATCCAGGCCTCTGAATTCTCTGTTTGGTGCTTTGTATAAGAAACCAAGCTAAATCTAGATCAATGTCCTCTAATTCATGAGTAAACAAAATGAAATGAAAGATAGCTTTTTTGTTTTGGGCCTTGAAAATTCTGTAGCCTTTATAATGCCACACTCTAAATCCAATCATCCAGAAATGGTTCACAAATAAAAAGACGGGGATCTGACACATTGATACAAGACCTCAAGAATATATCTTCAGGCTGGGTGCAGTGGTTTATGCCTGTAATCCTAGAATTTTGGGAGGCTGAGGCAGACAGATTGCTTGAGCCCAGGATTTCAAGAGCACCCTGGGCAACATAGGGAGACTTGTTTCTACAAAAAAAAATTTTTTTTAATTAGTCAGGCATGGTGATGTGCACCTGTAGTCACAGCTACTTGGGAGGCTGAGGTGGGAGAATTGCTTGAGCCTGGGAGATTTAGGCTGCAGTGAGCAGTGATTGTATCACTGCACTCCAGCCTGGAAAAAAGAGTGAGACCCTGCACCAAAAAAAAAAAAAAAAAAAAAAAAAAAAAAAAAAAAAAAAAAAAAAAAAGCCCACAACAAAAATAATAAAATTATGAAAAAATAGACATAACAAAGACAATGTTATGAAAAAGTGTTGTTTTGA